>JAQGAV010000019.1:0-71377 GCA_034691345.1 Phasmarhabditis papillosa | reverse complement strand
ATGTAAGTTTTAGCTCAAATTTTTACAGAATACAGATAAATTATATAGAAAGACAATATTAAAAAATTGGACATGCACAATTACCAGGTTTTGAGTAAACGCTGTTTGAATTTTTCGAATTGACATAACTACACTTCATTTTACAAAATATGTTATTTAAAGCAGATAGCAAGAAACTTGGCATCTTTAGCTATCGAAATGTATAATAATTATTGTAAAAATCTTTCTCCGGTCCTGAGTTATGAGCATTTCAAAATTGCACCATTTTTCGTGGGTTACTGTAGTTTTGCGTGCCAAATTAACCTTACAACGAGCGCCGCAAAAAGGGGCGTGGCCGCCGGTCTCTAATTTTAGAACTACTGTGTACTTGTTTATCTTTGCTTGAACCTCGAAATATATTTTGAACTCTTAGTTACTATATTTGGTATTTGCATTTTTATAACAATATGTTATTCTCGTTCTGTTTTGATTATATTCATCATTTTCTAATATACTTTATTATACTGTTTATAGTGCCACCAATTGGGTGACGACAGTGATTCGTTTGCCTCTGATATTACTCTTCTAATACTTATTATGTATTGTATTATAAACACCTGAGACTAGTCAAATCACGATTCCGAATATTGTTGGTAAGTAATAAAGATAGTAACTAAAATATTTATACACGCTATTCATTGAGATTAAGAATAGTATTGCATTCTTTTCAATATTTACGCTTTGTTTTTGAGAGCAAACTTACTTATTGCTATTAGTAGGAAGTGTATCTCTTGAAAGGGACTATGTAGCCAGGTTTGGGTATATGCATGTTTAGTGTGGTATGTTAATTCGAATAAATATGTATCCTTTATTTTATTCTGTCACAAAGTTCATAAACGGCCAAACCTCTACATTTATAGTATGTCAACTAATACCCTTTAAAATGCAATATGATTATTTTTTTCTTGAAAGGGACTATGTAAGGGACCAGGTTTTGGTATATGCATGTTTAGTGATTATTTTTTGCTTTGTTATTCATAACTAGCAAGATTTCATCTTCCTAATATGGATTGTGTAAAAGTAAACTGTTTGACGAAGATTTCCACCAAAACTTCGCCTACTGACATCATCACTAGGCTAAGAGTCTAATCCTCTATAATATTCTGTTTTTTTTTCTGTTTTCTAATTTCTCGACTTCCCGTCTTCTTATTTTCCTTTATATTCAATCGTTTTTCTTTTATGAATGAAGCTTTAATTGAGATTAAATTCACGAATCTTCGAACCAAACTAAAACATTAATGGTTTTTCTATTGTTTTCTCCAATACCCACGCCCACTGATGGAAAATTCCAACTCGTACTCGCACTGATTTCTGACAAAACACCGAACCAAAAATAAAGAATTAGAATACGTGTTTGAGATGTTTCAAATATTCATTTTGTTTTTATGATGTTATAGGTTTCAGTATTGTTTCTGATATGTGAAGTATCCAGACAAGCCCAGACAATTATTTTTAACACCTTAATACCAAAACATTTCATTATAACAATACAGAATTACAGCTGCGCATACGTATTCAGTCGGTGAATTGTTATTTAAAAATAATGCAGCTGATATTCTACGTAATAACCACATATGTTTGCTGATTCTATTAACTTTTATACGGCGCTTTTGCGAAATTCGCCAACGCATTTTGCATTTTAACATATAGTCATATTGCAAAATCGTATAGCATTTTCTTCGGCTACTATTCAATATATGGTTTACGTAGCATTGTATAATTATTTGAATGATACTGATTTGTAGAGACAGTACTTCCATAAACTTCTTACGTATCCTGAAAATTGCTGATAATTACCACCCATCTGGATAAATAAGAGAACCACCATGCTAAATAAAACGTTAATAATACGCTAGTAGTATTTGTTTGTCGCAAAGGACAATTCTGTGTATAATCCACTTTGGTGCTCGACCACAAATTTACAACTGATAGGATTCGGCTGCTGGAAATGTTGTGCTGTTTTGAGGTGAAATATGTCGAATGTCACGTAGAAAATGGGAAATCGAAACTGCAAAACAGCAAAGAAATAATCCACAACTTCATGTTCTACTGATATTTATCTCTCAGAAGCTGGTTCATTTGAGCTATAATGTTTTACTTCTTTGTGTTTGTTAAGCAAACAAAATTTGCAACATGTTCTGCAGCATTATTGGATGTCTCTCAATTAAGAATGCAGAGAACTACTTTCGTCGACTAAACAGAACATTATAAAAGACAACACAAAAAGACAGTCTTGTGCATGCAATCTGTTGAAGATTACCTCAGTGTCCCCGTCTTAGTGACCCAATGTTGACCTCCCGGTGTTTTCAAAGGTTACCATGCGACAGAGCCATCATTATCATTATCTGCAATGTAGGTGTGCATTTCCTGCGATTACTTGCTTTCATTTTTAACATTCTAATTATTTAAGAACTTGTTTATTTTCTGGCTCTGAATTTGCTAATGTTTGTTTGGTTCCTCGCGCATTTCTTCTTTGGTCTATTTAAATTGCACGTGCTACATAAATCGGACGAGAATGCTTGGCAATTTAATATCTGACAGCTCTCCAACGGAGAAGTAGTGCCCACCCACTATGATTCTACAGTTTTCTTTATGAACATGTATTCGCAAACCTATGTAACCTACGTAGTACGTGATCCGATGATTTTTGTCGCAAGATACCAGTTGCACACTGTTTAAATTCAACAGTACCGCAGCGCAAAATGCCCTTAACCACCCAGTATTATGTTCCTGTAGCACCGTTGACAACTGAGATCTAGGCGCCATTGCGCTTCGTGCTATTTTGAAGTTGTTGGGTGTGTTATCGTTTTGTTAGCGGGCGGTGCTACTGGGTGGTTTATGCGTGTGTTTCGTTTGTCTTGCTTGTTTACTAGGCACTATGCGCGGGAGTGACGTAATGTGCTGCCAACAGAATGCGCCAAGCATCCTATAACGTACAAAAACATTCATTATTATTGACTGTTTCATCAAACACTTATTTTAGTGTGTTTTGATCAGCATTACTGATTCACATCCTACACAGTCTAGACCACCAATCTTTTTGTAGCTCTTGCGATCTCGATTGACATTGACAGAAATATGACACTTTCTTAATATGGAAAAATTTGGAACAAAAATGTGTGGAAAAAGTTTTTTTCTCTTCTTATTTTCTCACTTCCCATTTGAAAGATATAATACTTTAAGATATTCCTTGCTAATTTGTATTACAATCTTTCGACACTTACTAATGATTGAATCATTTATAGTCCGATTCGAGAGTAATAATGGAGTGTTAAATAAAGAATGTGGTTGAAAATGGCTCTGAAAGTATTCCAAAACAGAAAATATACGCAAAAATTCCTTAAAATACGCAAGTAACACTCCATTATTCATCTTGAATCACACTATACTTGCTTATTGAACAATCAAGGCGAATCTTTAATATCAACTACAAAATCTTGCAAAGACAAACAACGTAATCCATGAATCAACAGATGGCGAAGTTTTTGCAAATTCCTTTACGCAAACAACCTTGTTGACGAATTTGCGACATCGCCGGCCGCACCCGTAAAACGGGAAATCAACTAAACATAAACAATAATGACTAATTTTGTTAGAACCTCCCAGGAAATTATGCGATTATGTTCGTGGTAAATGGGCAGGGTGTATTAGGAATACGCAAGAGCAAATGTGAACCAAGTATGCAAGTTAAGCATCCCCTAATAACAGTTAGACCACCCAAAGTAATAACAAATTTCTCCGTGGTGGTCTCTACTTGTTTAACTAAGAACGACCGCGGCTTCAGGCTAAATATAGCAAAAACAAGAAAAATAGAAATAGAAAGGGCGTTAGGCAAAAACAGTTTTAGACCCTTTTAGGAAATAATTTTGTATTTGTTTTGATAACATTTAGCTGCTTTTCTTGAATAAAGCGAAAACACGGCTTGAGATTTCTGCAAAGGATTCAGGCAGCTCTCTATCAAAGAGAGAATCAGTGATCGAACGTTAACTAATCCGAACTAGGCCAACGCTATTGTAATCTGTTGTCTTAGTAGGTCTGCAACTCCACAATATAATAGTTTCCTTCGTATGAGGTCTACAGACAAAGTGCCCTTTTCTCTCTGGTGGTCAACCACTATTTACCGTAGTAACTTTGCTACGTTCACATGTTTTGCTTGTGATAATAGCAGACAATAACTAGAGAATATTGGGTGCATTTTGTCGGGCAAGGAGTGGGGGGGGGTTGCTCCTAAGCGACACGTCTGTTTCACCGTACACCCTACAAATACACTCAAAATAATTGGTATATTTGCCTTCAATTGCACTTTAGGCCCTCACCTTCCTCCTCTTAGAAAATGACCTATAAATACTGTACTATTACAGGGGTTTAGGTGATGAAAGCGCAATTTGTTATCACCGAGTTAGACACTAACAATAATAATACGGTTGTCCTTACCTAGTTTTTATTTAAGCAACATAATTATTTGTATTTATTGTTTTCTAACATTCGCTTAAAGGTACGGTACACCCAATATTTTAAGAAGAAAAATGATATAAATAACAAACAAATTGAGGGAAAATGAATGCTTTTACGAGGTGTTGCCCTTTTGGTTTAGTTGGTTCAAGGAATTTTGGTTGCTGTAGCTTACTGTCGTTAAAATTAGTACGAAACTATACGAAACAATCGAAGTTTGGATGGTTACTCGTGAGTTTTTTAGACTTTCAATTTTGGTTGTATTTCGCGAGATATAGAGAACCCCTACTTTCATGCAAAGGGCGCACAGCCAAGAAGACCCCGCCCCCAAAACGCCAGGACTCCGCCTCCATTTTAACCTAAGCGCAAGGGGGCAGGATTTTCAAACGGCCAAACTCCGCTCAAAATAGTCGTAAAAATATCTGGTCTTCATATTTCAAATCAGTATTAATATCACTATAATAGAAATTGTTGAAAGTACCGTGCCTTTAATAAGGGTGTATTCATATACAACTTTGTACAAAAGAAGATGGGGTTCTGATAATGCTAGTCAGTCTATGGTAGGAGGGGTTAAAACTGGTATCGGGAGGGAGAAAACATGTTTGTAATTGAAAGTGAGAGCTTGTTTAGTGCGGCTGCACGATTGGTTGATTGTTGTTCAACTATTTTCGCAATACAGAACATAGCCTCGATTACAATTACCATTTAACTGCGTCCAAGTTTATTCTGTTGCTTCATAGATTAAGACAACTCAATTATATTCTGCCTTCAGCAGTTCTTTTCATAATGGGAGTTCTTGCTCTCTATTTGGGCTGTTTTGTGTAACTAGGTCACACTCGATGCGCTACTGCTGAATCGTTTACGATTCTGTTTATGCATTTGCGTCTGCAGAAATTCATTTATTAAAGGTATTAAATGTGGGCCCGTTTGATTATTAGTCGCCTAATTGTGCTGAAGTGTTTCAGTGAAACTGTTGTTGCAGCAAGAGAGCGTAGTTCATATGGCAGGTCTTGTTTGTAGTCTTTTTCTCTAACTCTCTTATCAAAAGCCGTTTAGTTCTTACCACAACGTCATGCTAACCCTGTTTGTCATTCTTGCATCTTGTTTACAGTGCTCACCGCTTTTTTCGCCTTTTGCTGTCGATGTGTTAAAAGTTCCTTATAACTTTGCTGATGCCTGATTCTTAATAAACATATCGCCACAGCGAGGCAACATCGTACCCTATTAAAGGGTGGAAAACCGGAAATATTTCATCATTTTCAGTAAATCCTATTTTGAAAGCGATTGCGTTGACCATTAAATTACACTGCTAAATTTACGGCCATTGCGCGTCATTTTGATCGCAGCGTCTTGTTTTGTTGTTATGATTGAATGATCAAATCGGGCAAAGTAAACGTAATGGTCCAATTACGAGTTATTATTCAAAATGTTTAAACTTGTTGTGGTTAATTGAGTATTTTTATAATTTTATAAATGGTAGTCACCCTTTGGTTGTCCCTTTGGTTATGGCGGGTACAATTGATTACGGACTGGCACAACATTTATCGCACCTTACAGCGCCCTCTGCGAAAATGCAATAGTACCATTTTGCATAATCAGCCTAGGACTCAGTGTAACTTTTAACAGATCTAACATCTGTTGTCGACTAGTTTTCGGTTCTAATTTTAGGTTGTTTATTCAATAGTATTACAATATTTAATGTCTGAATGTAGAATCACTTAGAGGAAGTTAATGTTGTTTACAATTTCAAATGGACGCGGTCGCAGTTGTTTTACTCACTCAATAATTAGATTTTATTTGCTGCCGAGAATCCAGTTTACCGTTTTGTCTTTTCGTTAAAAGAAGTTTCTAAACTTCTAGTTATGCCAAACTTACTTAACTAAACTTGGTTTAACTGTGGTAGTAACGAGAATAACATTACTAGCCTCAGAAGTTAGCTGTTTGAAAGCCCTTTGGGTCTGTTTTTATAGTAAAATTGGTGAAAAAGTTGAACATTTTGCAACAATAAACATTTTTTTAGATCAACTTTTCATGTTGAATTGGATTCTAAAATTAATAAGCATGTGTGTTGTTTTCTAATTCCGAGGAAATACAGGATCACACGATCTCAATCGTTATCCCAGCTGTAGAGAAGCAAACTTCCGGCGCGCCCGCAGGAACACCCACGTTGATATTAAATGTATGATTCAACTAACATACTTCTTCTATCATTTTGTTTGTGTTGTCTTTGAAAAAGTAAACAAGCCATTTAAACAAACAACGTTTAGGGTTTCGCAACGAATATCACAAATGACATTTCATTTTGCTGACATTGCTGTATTGGTGGTCTTATATAACAAACAGCCAACATACAGTAAACAATTTTTTGCGAAGTTCTCTACTTAAATAATTGCCTTAGATTGTAACCATTTTAAGAATAAGTGTTTGAGATTATTGTAAAATGAATATACTATAACACGTTAACTAGTAAACCATAGTCCGCTGCTATTTTCACGGTTTGCTCGCTATCTATCTCGTAGTTCTTGGAGATTTCGGTTGTTTTGGCTGGTTTGTACCGTTTTTCCTGTAATCGGCTAGCGCTGCTGTGTCCTGATAAGCTCATTCCATCACCTTGTTTACATCTAAATTCAGTCTTCGTCTTCGCGGTCATATATCTAATAAAAAGCGGATTCTTCTGACGAAAACTGTCACTCATACAGACAATTTGTCTAGCTTATTATAACTAAACAAACACTTTATGCTTGAAAATTGGCTCAACATCTTTCTTCCATCATAATTATTGTTTTATATTTCAGAAAAAGTATACGGTTTTATATTTCTGCCTCTCTGAAGCTTGCCACAACTGTGCATGAGCGTTGAAATACAAGAACCCCTCGTAAGTTTCTTATATTCTAGCTTTTAAAAAATCTTCTTTCTTCTACAGAAAATTAATTGTATGTCTTTAGTTAACTGATCTTATTCTTCATAAAAATCATCCAAACTCGAAGTTATTGTATAATGTTGATGCTTCTGATTGGGATTATTTCGTTTCTAAAAAGACGCCTCTATATTTGTGCGTGGCATTGTTTGGTAATTGTTAAAATGATGATATTCGTTCACGTGAGGCGGCTTTTCACAGTACACTCACAAATTGTTTGGGTGTGTTTTCCGTGTGGGGGGTCTGGTTTATATTGGTTTTTGCCTTTCGTGCGGGTAGAGTTTGGTCGGCTCAGTCAACAACGCATGTTCACTACAACACGAGTTTATTTCAACTATTTCGAAAATGAACCCCGTCATCCTCTAAATTCGTACATGTTTTCTTTGATTCCTTTTTCGAAAAAGGAAAACCGTTTTTTACAAGATTTCTGAATCATATTTTGTTTTTGACTTTCCCCGATGTCTCGGCAGTCGTTTTCTAGCAATTTCCAAAGATGATTCAGCTTGAATCAGATGGAATATGTGGCAGACCGAAAAAAAACTTTCTACCAAGAAAAAATCACCAGAAAAGCATGTTTCTTAAAATTTCTGTGTCGTAAAACCATAAGGTAAAAGGGCAACAAAAAGAATTGTTCCTGACAAATCCAAAAGGCTGTATGTAACCAACTACTAATCAGCTGTGGGAAGTTAACGGAACGGCCCGTGCGGATCATTTCCCACCCACAATCATAATGTTGTATTTAGTTTACTTCTCAACATCTAGCTGTGTTAATATTCAGGGGTTTCTCATAGATGATATCATCAGAGATTAGCCTACATCCTTTATTGAACAACAGCAATATACATATAGTTAGAAGACAATAGTTCCTTTGACATAAAACGGGAGGGCGGTACTTGAATTTACAGTTTTCTTATATTTCAATACATTGTTAATAACAAAAGTTCTGTATTCCTAGAAAGAAGTCAGTCTAAATGTTACATCTGGTCATGCAGCGGCTGAACGCCTAAAAACTTGCAATCTTGCCCTGCTGTAATGTCTAAACAACTATTCTCTCATGCAGATATTTTCTAATCTTTACAATAGAGCTCTTTTCTAAGTAAAGCAGATATTACTTCTTTATTTTAGAAAAGAGCCCTATTCTGTTCTTTATTTTGTTGTTGCACACTTTTATAAACTAATTTTGTTTATAATCTGTGTCAGTTTGTTTTGTCTCTATCGAGATTGACTGACTGGTGCATGTGACCTACCTACTCTGAACTCATAAATTTCGAGCACCTCAAACGAGTTTTGGCGACGCCACACAATATTCCGGGAACAGGCGGACACAATCTCGTGCGTTAGAGACAGTCATCCTAGCGACCCGTGAAGTTTGCTTTTTTGATCTTTTCTAATAAAATAGACAACAATTTATAAGGTTTGCTTCTATTTTAAAAGGGACATTTGTCTTTTTAATATACGCAGTGAGGAATAATGCCATCATTGGCTATAAACAGAAATCTGCCGTTTTCCTTACAACAATTTTGTTAGTTTGGGGGAAGCCCGTTGCGGGGTCATCAATCGTTTTGATCAATGAACAACTCGCCGTCTTAAAAGAATGTTTTTGTTATCGACTCTTCCCTTTCCCATTTATTTTATTTCGTTTCTCTTTAGTCATGTGCATATGATCGTCTATTTTATTTTTCTGTAGTTTCGAGACTACAATAACGATCAACGATTGTCTCGCCATTAAAATTAAAATAGAATAATAATTGGCTTTTGGTTTTTGAGCACCGCCATTCGACAGATTCGGAGCACGACAACTGTGCTGGATAAAAAACCGCCTCGCTAGTTATAAGTCGCATTCAAAAGCAATTAGACTATGCAAAGTTTCTATATCACTAATTAGCTTGCTAAGTTTGAGCGAGCCTTTTCAAATTGAAAAAATATACGCATTGATAAATTTCAATTGATAACAGCACTATAAGGACTCCATTTCGGTATGTACAACCTTTTCGATTAATTGGTGGTTGCTGGTTGGCATACTGTACCAGCAGAGTTTGAGTTAATATTAGCATTTTTATTCTTCGTTCTGTCTGGGAAAATATGACAAAACAAAAGTTCAAAATAGGGCGCGACAGGCAGGGCGCCGCGGCTGCGGCGTCCAGGATTATGGAAGGAGGTAGTAGCCTGGCAGAGATTCGCACTTGCAACGGGAGACATCAGGGGGGTGGAGTCAACCCGCCATGGGTGTATAGTTTCTGTTAGGAGCCAATCATTTGCTGCTAAAAACAACATTCACAACCCCCATGCCAGTTTACTAACGCTCCATAACTGACTATTTCATAACAACAGTGACCATAATACGGATAACAGTAGTGTTTCTTGGCAATACAAAGTGTTTTGTTAGTTAGAATGACAGAATGTGGTTTCTAGTTGTCTGAGAATGTTAAGACCCTTCTATTTTCTTCTATCCAAAATATAAACATCCCTCTTTCTATTAACAGCTATACACGTTAACCATATATATTTATCTTATTTTCAGAGTTTACATGGTAGTCTTGGTTCAGGACGTAGCCACAGTGGAAACTCGGACATGAAACATACAGGATTGGCGGTATCTACCGAGGAATGCAAGGCCAATTATGCCTTTGTCAAACCCCTTGGAGAAGGTTCCTATAGCACGGTTAGTTCTTTTACTTATAAAGAAAATACCGGAGATAAAACAACTGAAAAACATTAAAGGGTGTTTTTTTTGTTTAACCAATTTACCTTATTTATTATAAAGTGTAGTATTCTATTTATTTCAGGTCTACTTGGCCAAGGAAGATAACAACGAAAGTGAGAATAGCAACTACTTTGCTGTAAAGGTTCGTAGTTTTTCACCTATCAAAATACTTATATTTGAAAGAAGTTATTTAGATTTCCCTTTAAGCACTTTTATTCTATTGGTCCATTTTGTTTTCCCGATCCTTCCTTTTGCCCTAAGCTGGCCTGATATTCTCTTTGTTATTCCCTTAATAGTTCGAAATTGAGCACTGCTGTTTCTGGATTTGGAGGCAATGAATGTGGTTTTGTGTGCGGGAAATGTGAAGTTCAACAGCTGGGCGTTTTGTTTGTCTGTGCTGGTTCGTGCTAGCCTTAGTGCACAGCAAGAAACACCCTACAGAGTACGCAATGAATGCCCGTCCCGCCGGCGCTCATAATATAAATTTTGGCAGCACACCCGACTAAAACGAAAACAACCTCTAATATCTCTTTTTATGTCAAAGTACGAAAGTGCGTGTGTATGTCTGCGGCTGGTACAAACTGAACTGACAGGTCCGCGCCCACCCACAGAGAATTGCGGAGGGGTACGGGAAGGGGATACCTGCGCACAGCACGCGCATAAACGGAAACAAACAGCTGTTGTTGCACGAATAGTACAAAACGTAATGGGTGGCCAAACAAAAAAGAAGAAATAGTATATTTAGTATTCACAGTTAAGGGATTGTAGGTTGTAAGAGAATCAAAGAAAATACGTAATGCTAATAATAACAAGTAGTACATGTATTACTAGTAAATATGGACTTGTGAAGCAACCAGAGATCAAAATAGTTTATTTCGTTGAATTACACTAATAACAACTGAATTATAATGTTTTGGTTTCAGGTGATAAATCGGGATTTTCTTCAACACAACTACAAGACAGTCTCGTTGCTAAAGGAAGTCAGCATTCTAAAACACCTTCATTATGGTACGGGTGGTCATCCTTACATCAACAAGTTTGTCTGTTACACTGAGGACCGAGGCTTCCACTGTAAGTTACCAGAACTTGTTACTAATATGGTAATATTGTTTGCTAAAACAGAAACCAAGAACACTAACTTGCCAAGACGAGATGCCCTCTTTCAAATTGGTAGCTTGTTTTTATTATTCGAATAGAACGACCTTTGCGATTCCTCTTCACAACATTCGCAACGACTATGATCTTTTTGTTTTTCTCTTGTTTTCGTGCCCTGTTTTCGGAAAGCTTCTGGACACAAAGTCGACGCAAAGTGTTTTCCAATAGCATGATCCTCAGAAATAAGAACGTAGGGGGGGGACCTTGTCTGTCATGGTTCTTATCTTTCTATAGAAAGTAACTAACAGAATAAGAAGATGTAACACCATACATACTTTATTGTAATTATTGCTTTACATGGCGTAGCCTCAAACTGCAAAGTACGAAATGCAGCCATCTAGTCGGCAGAGCTTTTTTTGCTGTTTTTTGCACTTTCAGGGTAATTTGTCAGTTTCCAGCCGAGCAAACCAGAAGGGAGCACAATATCATTTCCAAGAGTGGAAGTGCTTTCCAAAATTAAACTTAAAGAACGAGCAAGAATGAAAGATCGCCAAACTGCGCTAATAACTAGAATTACTAAAGGGGATCCATAGGAAAACAATAATTTCAAAAAATTATTGTTTTCCTAGGGAAGAAGAAAAAGAAAAAGAAAGAAGTTAAAACAGACTTAACCAGTACATTTCTTATTTTACAGATATCGTGACTGAGTTGGCCAAAGGTGACATGCTCGCAATGCTTAAACTCGTTTCTTCGTTTGACGAAAAAACTGCTCGATTCTTCAGTGCAGAAATCCTTGCTGCCTTGGACTTTATTCACAGGTACAAAACTTTTGAGAGAAAAACGCTTTTTTTGAGATTCGATTACACAAACAGACAAAATTTTATGTGCTTAATCTTTTCGCAGGTATTTAATTTCAGTAATGGAATTGTTCATCGTGATCTGAAACCTGAAAACATCCTTATTGGTACAGACGGACACATGCGACTGAGCGACTTTGGATGTGCGACGGTGTTCAAGAAGGATATGGGTAATATATTTTATTAAAATAGTTAAAGTAACTAATTGGGTTTCAGAGCTCTATCACGAGATTGAAGCTGCGTCAGCTAAGGAACCAAAGTCAGCCCCAACCAGGGTGGAATTACCCGAAGGAGTAGTTCCCATTGGGTCCGGGTCAGATTCAGAATCAAGTTGCGGTAAGAAAAATTAGAAAACCAAATGAATAAATTTGGATATATTTTCAGAAGACGAATGGAATGATGTGCAAGCTGTGGCTCGTCGGTCCACTTTCGTAGGTACTCCCCACTACGTAAGCCCCGAAATGCTAAGAGGAGACGATGTTGGACCTTCGTAAGTCATACTTTTTACTCTATATAACACAAAAAGTAAATACACAAATTGATCCTATTAGTTCTCGATCGGATATATATTTGAATAATTTAGACTTTTTTCAGCGCCGACATTTGGGCCTGGGCATGCATCCTCTACCAAATGCTTTCGGGTGGAACTCCCTTCCGTGCTATCAACGATTTCCACCTTTTAAGAAAGATAAACATCCTTGACTATTCTTTCCCTGAAGCATTCCCAGAAGACGCAAAAGATTTAATTGAAAAGATTTTGGTAAGTATTAGTTTTAGTTAGATTAATTGTTAGTATATATTCAGACTCCGGATACGGCTACCAGACTAACCTCTGAGGCTATAAAAACACATCGGTACTTCCAATGCACCGACTTTGCCAAGATTTTTGACAGAGATGCGCCGACGATTCTACCCTATGTACCGGCATCTGAAGGTGAGCTAGAGATGAATTGCTGAATAATGTTTTTACAGTTTAAAATTATTGTTTTTAAGTGTTTAAATAATTCTATTTTCTCGTTTCTGTTTATAAATGGGGTCACTTTGTTTTTTTTTTAATTTGTATTTTAGATGAACCTGCTATTTACTCTGGTTACGAAGCCAATTTCAATGAGAACCTGCAAGCGCAAAGTGTGGCGCACTGTGAAAGCATATCCGCTCATAGTGATTTGTAAGTTTATATGCGATCGTTACTAAAACATTTTTGTGGCAGACAAATCAAACTGTACTATTTTCCAGGTCTTCGCTCGATTTTGACGACGATGATGCCCCTGATGATATAATTTGTCCAGAAAGAATGAAGGAGATATCCAGAAAAGCGAAGGCCCGCCAACAAAGAAATGAAAAACTACAGAAACAAAAGGAAGATAATAAATATCACATGTAAGAAAAGTAGTTGAGTAGTTTTTATAAATCATTGTTTTTAAGATTCTGCGAGGATAAACTGATAATCAAACAAGGTCTCCTAGACAAGAAAAGAGGAATGTTTGCCCGATCGCGGATGTTTATTTTAACAGAAGTGAGTGCAATTCCTCAGATAACTCTTTCAAAAATTTCCATCAAAATTACAATTGTATACATTCATTTATAGGGCCCTAGAATATTCTATGTGAAGCCTGAAAATATGGAATTGAAGGGAGAAGTTCCTGTAACGCCGGGACTCCGAGTGGAAACCATCAACTTCAGCACATTTTTCATTCATACGGTAAGCAAAGAAGATGAAAACAGTTATATTTGTTGTTTAGCCCGGCCGCATTTATTATCTAACTGATCCTGACAAGAATGCAGTTCAATGGGTAACGGATATTAATAATGTAAGTTGTGGTCAGCAAAAATATATATTTATATATATATATATATTAAAAATGGCTAATTAAATAATAGTTGTATTTGAAGGTGTTGTCGAAATACAAAAAAGAGATTGCTGATAACTTCCAAGAAGCTCAGAAGAAAAATGTGTTCCCGGCATTACCGATTGACAAAATTGCGCTGCGAAAGTCAGAACAAGAAAGATTGAAGTTGAAGAAGGGAAAAGCACCAAAACAGAAAGAAAGAACATCACAGACCTCCAACGAAGATAAAGTTAAAGATAAGGTAGGTAATATTTAAGTTAAACTGCTTTCTAATAAGACAATTTAATACTGTACAAAATATTCCAAGCGCAATACACTTTACATAACATACTATAATATAATATTATATTTTCAGCCCTTCGGTCTTCTGACAAGCATGTTCAAGAAGAGCAGCCGAAAGTAAGCATTCTACTCATCTTTGTTACGGCTCACATATTATTTCTGTCGTTGCATCCAACCACCCAATGTTATTTAATAATCGCTTATGGTGGTTGTCCTACTACGTCACTATTTTCCTTGACCGTGTTAGTTTCCCCTCCTAAAAAAGGGTTAAATAGTCCTAAGTTAATGTGGTAGTCTAAACTGTGATGATTATACTGCTGCTAGCCATCCAGTACAGTTGCAAGCTGCTAATAATTATATTTTACATTAACGCTTTAGTTTATTTTGGTTATTAGTGTAACAGTTATACCAAATAATTGTCATTCAGTTGCTGTCGTAGCTTACCTTTTACCACCCCCATTTGACGCTTCAATTCGCAATAACTTACGTTTGTTTCATTTCAGTTCACCTTCACATGAACTACAACCGCGTCGTGAATCGTTTTCGTCGCGGGTGGCACACAGCCTCCCTAAAGTGATACGAACGGGTATTTTCCGCGTCAGCTAACAAACTCCAAGCCGCCAACAAGTCTTCTTCTCTGCTCACTGCGTCTTATGCGGATTGCCTCAAATGCGTGTATTTTTATGTTTATTTCTACAGTAATCATATTTATTTTCTAAAATAGCCAGTCTATTCCCGTAGCCTCTTTCAACTGACATGAAACAGTATAGAAAGCACTGGTTGCTTCTCACGGTCCTGTCTCTTATAAAGGTACTACTAAATGAGTTACCAAAGGACTTCTATTATCAGTCAGTGATTCTAAACCCACCTTGGTAACTCAATGGCAGTTGCATTCTTACAAAGTTTCAACAAACGTACCCTACAAACCCTTCTTTCAACCTATGTAAACCAATAACAATGCACATATAATCCTAGTTTTTTTAATTGTTATAGTCAATAATTTCTGCCTATAATCCTGTAATTATACAATATGTATACCAATCATTTGTATTTGCTCTGCAAATAGTTTCCACATATTCTATTCAGTACTGCTGCTATTATTTCTCATGTTGAGATTTACGATATCTGAGCTGAACGCAGCTTTTCTATCTCTTACTAAATTCAGCTTTATTGTTCAGATGTCGTTTGTAGTCATGTTTCATACGTATTAGACGCTTTATAAGCAGCCAATGCCGGCTCAATGATTCCTCCGTGTCATTTAATCACATATATATTTTATTAATGTCTCACCGCCTTTCTAAATTATTTCCAAAAATCTTTTATTGTACAGGAATTTCCCTCCATCGCCACCGTAGTCGATATGATTCGTTTTTAGAGCACACAAGTGGGACCACCCTGTGAGTCCCACTTGTGTTGGTGTTCCCCAATCAGTCATTTGAGTATCTCTTATCCCGCACCCTCAGCCCAGTTCATAAAACAACCCCCCCCCCCTTTGCCCAATTTCGAAGACTTTCCGAAGTCAGTCTACATTTCGAAAATAACAATATATATTGTGGAAGTCTTCGAAAACTTAAAGTTTTGTATTAGCTCAAAGTAAAATACAAAACATATTTTGACCACTAAGTGGTTAACCCTTCCCAAGCTCCCTTTCTACAATTATACATAGTATCTACATGATTCATACAAGCTTACTCAATATTACACCAGTATCTTTCATTTGTCGTGTTTATTGGTTCAAACTCTTGTATTTTTAGCTCATTTTTGCATAGGCAATAGAGTGTAATAAACAGTTGATAAACATTTGTTTTTATAGACGATTTGTTTGAAAAATATATAGGTAAAAACAATCAAAACCAAAAAACCGTTTGATTTGAATGGGTCAAAAACAATTCATTTCTTTGTTATAGTTCGTACATAACGGGAGAAGCTAGATATAGCAAAATTATTCAGAGCAGTTTATACTAAATTACTTTTAAGTAACAGTTGATTGAAAATAGATATAGAATAACTTTCTAGAAACTGTTTAACAAAAAATTATTGTAGGCTAAACGAAAATGAACTTTGTGTTCGTATGGATAGTATTTTGAATAGACAAGTATACATAAAGAGGTGACCTCATACTAGGTTATCTGTTAGTTTATTTGGTTTATATTTAGAGAGATAAATATATTATGTTCCTACATAACAGTTTGCACTTTGAAAGCACAACAAAAATAGATTCCTGGACTCATCTCAAGATTCTTTGAACGGCAATTGTTAACTCCATAGTTTACTGAACTTACATCACGTGGTTACCGGAACAAACCTCCCACCTAGCTTATTGTTTTTATCATATTTAATATTAAGAATGCCGGAAGATGTAGAACGCTTTGCATTCTAAAGAGGATTAGTTCTTGTTCGATTGGCGTGATATTCGTTCTGACTGGAATTTACGGTAACGAAGACAAACAAGTGGTTTGAAAAAGAAAATAATTTTATTTCTTGAAACAAATGGTAAGTAATTATATTAATGTGTTGCAAAAAACTGTTTAAAGAGAAAAAATCAAAGGTTGTTAAATTCAAATTCTTATACTTTATTTAATAATTGCACACGACGTTTATTTGAAACAATGATTGGCGTTTGGTTAATTCATTTTTGCGTCTTTTAAATTAATTGTTGTTTAGTACTTTTCTATTTATGGTTCGTCGATTTTTCCCGTTAAGATTAGATAAAATGTCTACTCGGTCAAACGATGCCATATAAAATAACAACAGTATTTTCAAATACTGTGATATAGCTGAGCACAATTCATAGTAGTGTTATTTAGCATGTGTTCTATAATGAATTGTAAGTGGTTTACTTCTCTCTTGAAAAGTGTAGAATATATTGTAAGCCTATGAATGAAAGGTTAACAACTTCCTCAAGAATGCATTTATACTATTTAAGTAAACCAAGTATCTGCCAAAGAGTTTATATTACACTAGTTATATAGTAAAAGTAGCACCCTTTTTGCAGACGTGCTATTTTCCGACTTTGTAGCTGCTGGAATTTGAGACTGATTACGTAACCGTAAAAGGGAAGGAATTCTTGAGGGACTTATGGTTAAAGTTGGCCTGATAGGACGCAGAAGGGTTGGGCTTATCAGAAAAGACAAGAAAAGAATGCAAAGTCAAATAGATTGATTATTCAGCTCTCAAATCAGTTGATCATCTTTCATACTTACAAGTTAACACTATTCCTATATTTACAATTTGTTTCATCTGAATACTATATACCTTAACCTATATTTTATAATTAAAGGATTAATCTTCTTATAAACTTGTCTTCCAGTTTCAAGTTAGGGATATCAGACATATTTTGTCTCAAACTTGTTCTTTAAATCGGCACTGTTTTATATAATTCCTTGTTTAGACTTGGAACTTTCAGTTAGTGACTCTTATTACTAACTTTAAGTAGTCTTTCTTTTTTGTTTATTAATTGTACATCGTTACATAACTTCCAGTTTGGTTAGTCAGCTATTTACTTTTGTGCCAACTTATACTTTATCATTTACTTTATCATGTTTTGAGTGCTTACTTTGTTTTCAAACGAGTTCATTTATTATTGTTTTAGTATTGTGAAAAGAGAAGCTATCAACTCTTCTAAACAGAAATGCCACAGAAACCTATTGACTTTCAAAGACTTGAGAGTATTACTGAACCAGTGGCTACCACCTCGGCATCGGAACGAATTCGTCTGAAGATTGTTGATTTTGACACGGAAATACTTCGTTTACAAAACCAGGTAAGTGTTTAATTAACCTCTTTTCTGTGCTCTTTTCTATTAATTAATACTAATGTTTTAGTCACTGGATAGTACGCGTAGAATGGTTGCGCTAGCTGAAGAAGCTAACGAATCAGGAATGAAGTCACTAGCTGCATTAGAAGACCAAGATGGTAGAATATAATAGTATTATAATTATAGTATTAATATTATAGAACAACTGGACAAAATAGAAAGCAATCTCTACAAAATAACCGACGACATGTCCCTTGTTAATAAGGACATTAAGAAAATGCAACAATGTTGCGGATGCTTCCCATTCAGAAAACTGTTTAGGTATTTGTTTTATAAATTTATAGATTTTGTGATTATTTCTTTTGAAGTTATTGGTATAATTTAAGTTTTACAGATTTTCCCTTAGAAGGAGAAATCGTAGATGTTCAACTAAAGATAAGGATGACTCGTAAGTGTACAAAAGTAATATAATATATTATATATATAGTTACAGATCTAGATCCGGTACATCATCACTTATATTAAAACACTCTTTCAATAAGAAAGACAAGCCAGAAAAGTTCCTGTCAAGGTAAGTGAATATTCCAGTTAAAGTCTTCTTTTGTAAAACTCCTCGGATCAAAACATATTCTCTAAATCCTATTGTGAAAGGTTCTTAGGCAAGAAATTATTTGACACTGTTTGTAGTTTTAACTTTTCACAAATAATAGGATGATTGTGTAAGAATCAAGCCACAATCTACAAACTGCACGTAACATTATACTGATATTATGAAATATAATCAATAAGCATTATGCTTTATCAACGATCGAATGAACCTTCAAAGAACCACAACAATCTTGAAAATAAAATGTTTTATTTGAGCAAAAACTATAAAATAGCAATTTCCGGCATTTCGATGCATTTCCGAACTCTACAACAACGTGTGATTCATACTGTATGTTGTGCTAGTTGGTTTTTAATGATTGTTCATCGGATTAACAAAACTGAAATATATTACAATGACTAATAATTTGAAATAATTCAGAATTATCGAGGACGACATTGAAAATGAGATCGAGAAGAACCTCATTGTTCTTGACACAAACTTAGAATCTATGCGACATCTTGCAATAGACATCGATATTCAACTAAGGATACAGGAACCAAAACTAGACCGAATTCATGAATTGGTAGGTAAACAACATTTCTCTATTGAACGTAATATTTTGGTCAATGTATTGTAGTTATAGTCGACGGCCAGATTGCTTGCAGGGGTATACGGTCAGGTATACGGCCAAACAGATTAGCGCTCCAGCTCAACATTCGCAGTCCTTTACCTACAAGCAATTTGACCGTCGACTATAACTGCTTATCAGCATATTATTGTTATTAGTTCGCAATTTATGACCCTAACTATTCACGAGCTCTTTTTAATAATTTCACAAGCAATATTTTATTAGAGTTGGGACAATAACTTGGCATAGAGAGGTAAAATATTCGTTATCTAATAAACAAACAATCACTTATGGTTTTAATTTTGTCATATAAGTGTTCTCCTGAAAATTCTTCTTATAAAATAATAGTCTAAAATAATATAATAAATGATAATAATATAAAATAAATAATATTTTTGCAGGTTGATCACACTGATAATGACATGGATAGTGCACAGGAGAAGGTTAAAAAGTTAACCAGACAGGCCTGAAATGGTCCTTCAAACCAAAAACGAAATAACATCCCGGAACTTCATTTGTGTTTCAAATGCATCTTTCGCTAAGTATATCTTTTACATCTAGAAAGATACTGAACTGTATCGACTGTGTCGATTTATTCTATTCATTTATGTACAATTTGATTATGGGTTGTCTTACAAATATAGCCAGAAACTAGTAAAGTTTAATCATTAAATTATACTTTTTTACTTTTATAAACAAAACTACAGACAAGATATTTATTAGCAGCAATTGTACATGTGCTATGTTACTTTATGACATTGGCTCGAATTCGTTGACTTTACAGGGACGGTCGATTGGCGCAGTTTTCTATTGGAATCCATAGAAATATCTGTGAGCACCATAACGAGCTAAAATGAATTCGTAATTTTAATTTTTTTATGTAGACTACTATTCACAGTTGAACCGGCCCGGCCAGTTAAGACACTGGTAAAAATTAGGGCCGTGCCAAAGTAAAAGTTTGGGGAGCAGGATTCTGCTGGTTGCTTAGTCTACTATTATGAACCTTCAAGAAGTTCGTTTTTAACGGAACTGTATCACTGAATTTTTATTTAGATGAATTTGATTCATTTTAAATTGATTACATTTCTAAGGCCATTGCCTTTTAGTAGACAATAAAAATCGTTGCGGATCATGTTATCACAACTATAAGCTGCTTGTTAAACAATGTGACCAAAAGTGATGAAGCCAGTTTACTTAGGAAAGGCAGCAGAATCACAATTTGTAATCAATGCAATGATTGAAATCCTAGTCATTAAAATGAGTTCTACTAATTCTAGAATATTCTCTATATGTTTTCGGGTTTCGAACTCTGATTCAGAGTTTAGAGTTCTCCACTGGGCTTATATAAAATAGAGATCTTCCGACTTAACATTCGGAGTTCGCAGTGGAATTCTGCCTTATCTTCTTTTAAAATGATAGAAACAAAGAAAGAAAAGGCAGCCACTAGAGAAAAATAAGCTAGATTAACCAACAATAGATGGCCTATAGACCATTTATGTAATGAAAACTAATTCTTTTCACGTACGATACTGAAAGCAATGCTATATAACTATTATTCAAAAACCTAGAGCTGATGTAATAGTTGCGTGGTACCAATATAGATTTAATAATGGGAGGTCTAAACAAACCAGCTGGTAGGTATACATCGGACCAGTCCTTTCCTCTTCTACCCAGTGCAGTAGGCTCAATCCATTTCTGGTCTAGAGTCTTGAAATCAATTGTTCCACTGCGGTACATATCGATGGCATGCTTCACATTTACTCTTGAAATATTTAAAATATGATTTCTGGCACTAAATTAATTAGGGAACAAATTATTTAAAAGCACAAACAAACTTCACAACTAAGTTTCATGCTAGGTTTTCGTGATTTGAGGTTCCGACTGAAGAAAAAGTATAGTTTTAGTATTTTAAAGATGTAAGAATTGGCATATTTAACGCGTTTTTTGACATGGCCGCTCTCATTATTAAAATTGGCAAAGATATACAAATGTGCGACTCTTCTTTTGTCTTCTGTACCTGTCCAACTGCCATGGTCTCCAGCTATTCCAGAGTGGCGAATCATAATGAGGGTCACGGTACCGTCTCCAGTAGGTGGGGTTGAGCCAGTCGGTGTACCACTTGTAACGAGACCTAAATGGCTTAAACTTAATATATATCGAGCTTCGAAGAATAATTAGGTTTTGTTCATTAAATGAGCTAATACACTATCTTTTAGCTTGACTTAGAAGAAATGTTCAAATATCTCCACAAGCAATTTAAATATTAAAGTTTACTTGATATAGTTGGAATTACCAGAATGCTGGATACTCGAATCCGAGACTCTTAGGAATTGGATCTGTGTAGAGCGCACGACGTCCAGCATAGCGGTATGTGTGCCAATAATAAGGGGTATTGAAGGTATATCTGTCGATTTCCCAGTCATTCATCTATATAATACAATATGTTCTATTGTCTTTAACTTATATATCTTACAACCTAACTGAACTTGAAAACTATAATCGTTGACGAGTACTTTCAGTAAGGACCCTCTGTCTCATCGAAAGGTAAGGTACTTTATTCTCTATGACGTATGTCTTCGTTCTTACAGGTGTTGTTGTGTCTTTCATTTTATCTGGATCAATGGCAGTTCTATCTCTCTTTTGCTTGATAATGCATTGTTACAACACAGCCCTCTTTTGAGCCCCCTGCGTGTGTTTTTCAACCTTTTCAGGCAAACGCATAAAGAATATCCCACTAACTATGTTTTATATAAAAAGATTCTGTTTTTAAATAAACATGTAACTTACAATATCATGATCCCTTCTGTACTTGTGCAGAGTTGACGGTCTGCTGGTATCTCCTCCAATTCGAAGAGAAGAAAGATTAGGCACGGAGGTCACTCTGAAAAATGCAATAGTTGGGGCTTGATGCAAACAAAATCGATTTTAAAATTTTATAATTATGCAACTCGGACACACAAAATGTATATGTTTTTGCTTACAATGACTCTGATTGCGTTGAATTAAAAGTAAACTCAGGATCTTTTACAAAACCGTAGCAAAATAGAAAACCTAGTAATTTGTGCTTAACTATAAACACATACCTTGTAAGAGTGCCAACTTTGCCGAATCTCTCCACAGAGCGGGCTCTTGGAAGACAATGAGTCCGAGCCCGGAAGGCTGGTTGATTGGACATGGCCTAATACCTATATAAAACAACTGTGAACAACTTGAACAAAATAAGAATGAAGATCAATGAATACGCTTTGTGCAACTGAAATTTAAAAACAATATTGCATTAACATTTTTGCAGTGTTAACTGAGAGATTTAACATTCTTTGGGCTCAACATATTGGACGGAATGAAATTGGAAGCAATGTTGGCTGTTTGTTGGATAGCTGATTTCTCTATCTATTGGCATGCTGAATGGAGTATCTTTCCCTCCTGGCCAGCTCGCCCCCGCAAGCAAAATAAAACAGCTGAGGATATTTTCGGAGAATCGGGCAGCCGCCAGAAAGTGTACAGCAAGTACCAAACTGGTGTGTGAACGTACAGTATCCTCTGATTTTATAAAGTTTGTATGTACTGGAAGAACTTGTAAGGAAAGTATTATAGTTTGTTGATTAGTTTAAATACCAACTCTTTAGTTTATTTTGAGTATGTGAGAAGATGAACGTGCATTGCTTCTTTGGATCCAGTATCTTAACATGTAGTTCTAACGATAAGTTTTGAAACAATCTCCATAGAATTAGAAACACATCTAAGTAATTCTCCATAGAATTAGAAACGCATCCAACATCAGTCAGTCTTGTTTTGTGATTTCTTAGCCGCACGAATGTGTATATTACATTCCGAAGTACCTTTCCATTGCCACTGCTATCGACATATTTGTTATAATTTTCATCAAACAGCATGATAATTGTTGAATCTATTGCTTTTGAGAAAGCAGAAATTACTGTCACAGTTTGTTTTACATTTACTTTACCATACAAGCATACACTATTATAGATAGTTCTTTATAGATAACTAAACGTTATTTTATTCCATAAGAGACTGACATCTTTTAATTTTGTCTTTTTGAATAATAATTTGCTTTATTCCCCGATTTGTCATGGCTAATGTGTTGTAGAACATGTGTGGCAGGGCTATTATTACCGTCGTGTGTGGTATCCAACCATCTGCCATGGACGATATCTTGCGGAAGGCCACCCATTAAGTATCCAAATACGACCCCCATTGCAAACCTTTTCACACGGGAGGTCTGTCTTGTAACAGGTGTTCACTTGCTATCTAATAGTAACATCAAACAATTATATATAACTATATGTTTACAATGATTATTTTGTGCCTACCGCTATACAAACAATTATTTACCACTACTTTACAATATAAGATCTAAGTATATATTCTTTCCTTCAGAGTTTCTATCTATACTAGTAAGCCTAAAAATGATTCCATGTTTTCGGGGGTTTCTTCAACGCAAAATTCGTATTTTTGTTTTCGTAATGTGAAAGTAAAAGGAAATTCTGACTGGTGGTTGTGATCAACAAAAAAAGAGGTTGCCATAGTTCCCCTTGGTACACTAACAAACAACAAATAATAAATTACTGGCTAATACACCGAGGACAAAATTTGTATCCTAAAAGTTACAGAAAACTCACTTCAGCTCGTGAATTGCAAGTTGTCGATGCAAAAGTGTTGACTTTTTATCAGTTTTAGTAAATAAAATATAACTCGACCGACCTCTATAGCTTGTGTATAGCGGGTTTATACGGGATATTATCAAGATTCTATAGATATTAAGGTTTAAACGGGCATATTTCACTCTAACAGGGTCTGATTTTCTTAGATGTAGGTCTCAGAATCCATTCGATAACAGAGAGCTGTGATATCAACGTTAAAAGAGACATCACTAGTCACTGCATCGAAAAGATAAAGAGGATTACATTCAACTTGAGGGGGGGGGGGTCTGGTTTGTTATTTTATTAATGTTTTTGAATTTAAAAGTATTTAGTTTGAATTAATAAACTATTTGGATAAGGGATTTCTTACCTGATATAGTAGAATAATACATTAGTAGATATACCTTAATAATGTTAATGTTGTGTATGTTAGGTTCGGGTTAGAACTGATATTTGGCAAGACATTTGAGTGAAGGAAGAGTATTGGACATGCACAGATGGCTTAGCCTTTTATAGGCACTATTTGGCGCGCAATGGGCAAGTCCCCCCTATAGAGGAGGCGGTACTTGATCTTGTCATAGCTCCGCCTACAATTAATTCTTTTCTTTCTTAATTAACTAAATTGGCAAATTATCCAACTTTTACTCGATGAAATTGCCCGATAGATAGAGTGACTACTCCGACTGGTGAACTAGGCTGAGCTTAAATTGTTAAATGAACGAAAAAATATTCGAAAAATAGCATTCTTCCATTGAATTGTAAAATAATTGTAAATTGGTAGAAGTACAAGTTCAACAATGATAACATTGTCATAAGATACCTAACAAGTACTACTTATTTCATAATAAATCTAATTTAATCTTTATATTGTATGTAAAGGATAATATAAGAAAAGACTTTTCCTATTTAGAGTTTGCACTTAGCTGCCGCAAGAGAGCTATGGACGCTATTAAAATTTAATGTACATATTCTCAGAATCACGTCAGCATTCCAGCTTATTTCATTCAGAGTATATATAAGTAAATTAAAGAATATTATCATAAATTAGCGTTACAAAGTCAACGATGTACTCTTCGTTGTCGAGCGAAAATGACCTAATTAACCTTTGAGAAATATTCATTTTCTATCACCTCCTGTTTTTTAAACCTTTGAATAACCAAGTTTTTTTGTTTAGATATTTTAAGAAAATTACCAAACCATATTACCAAGCGCGTCTAATAGTCAAACCAAAATTTGCCACCACATAGTTAGGTATTCACTGGGCCATAAAAACTAGCAGACGGGGCCAGACCCATTGATAAACTATAAAAAAGCCGACCTGTATTGTCTGTTATGCATTTTATTACTCAGTCGATCACAGGGGATCATTTTATGACTGGGGGGTATAACTTATTGACAGGGAGGTCTATTGATGGGGACCATAGTGCAGTTGATTAGAACCATCTAGGTATTTTACATTTTTCTTACAACAAAAAATTGAAATATTTCATGCAAGTTACTGGTTAGATAAAGTGTTTAAGTTTTTTTGAAGATTTGTGTTTATATCTTAGTAGGCCATTGTTTGGTGTGACATAGTTTGAAGGTTAGCTAAACAGATGGTTGAGTCTCATTAAAGGCTATTGCACAAAGAACCATAAGTACCCAAACACGCTATTTGAGCGTCTATATTTTATAGGATTATAGGATTCTTATATTTACCGACAATATTCTTAATCTCCATCCAACATAAACTAATACGGCAAACACACTAGTGACCGTGAGGATATTAAGTTCTCCTTTGAGAATTTTCATTAATTCTAATTGTAACGAATTCTAAACTTTGTAAAGTACATAGTAATTTAGTAGACTAACCCACATTTCCTTTATACATTAATCGGATTACATTTGAATATTTGAGAGACAGCATTTTTAGGATGTGAGAATATAGGTGGAGTTGCATATAGAAGTAGCCATAGTAACGAAAAGGTAGGGGGATAGAAACTGGACCACCCAAATAGAGTATAAATGAGTATCGAGAAGGAATCAAGCCGCTAGCGGACCTCCCACATGGAATAGGCAAGCCGACGAGTTGACCAGCGAAAATTGAATGAAGTTGAGCGAGGGCCCACCCAAGATGGCAACCACTGCGAGAATGAGCCGCCGAGAAAGATCGATAACAGAGGCTTTAGCTGGTTAGAAAGCAAAAGTTCACCGAAAGAAGCAGAACCCATTTCTAAGAATTGTTTTAGGAATAATGTCTAACTAGGGAATGAACGACAACGGTAATCCAATCAGGATTTCTTATATAAAAATGTGAATAGTTCATAATCACATATTCTGTTCTTTAAAGAGAATGTTATTTAGATGACTGAGCAAAAACTCAGACAGCAATATAATACGAGTTCACCTTACTATCGGTCACAGATTTGAAAAATTTCAAACCGATCAGACATATTCTGATGTCATAGATTTTCTTCTTTTTCACAAAACTTAGTCATCACATGTATAAAAGTAGCTGAAAGGGCCAACTAGTGCTGCCGTTTGTCGGCTTTTCTTTATTCGTTTGCAAACCGTTTGCTACTTTCACCCAAATACGATGAGTAAACCCTTGAGAAAGATGCGAAAAGAATAAAACCTCAAAACACAGACAAGTTGAAATGGAATAACTGTCAAATAAATTGTCTATAAAATTTGACAAGGGTTTAAAACCAGGGCTCCGCAAAGCTGCAGCTACGACCGATATTTTTCAGAGTACATTGCGACCGGCCGAACTGGCGGCACACATCTTGTATAATAAATCAGGTTTCGCCCAAGAATCAATAAATAAAAAATGAAAAGATTTAAAAATTAATTAAACAAATTTAATCTATATTTATATTTAGTATTTAGTAGAATTTAATTTATCAGTTTTGTACTTAAAAAGCATTGTGGGACGCCGCGGCCGGCCTGTACGGAGCCCTGGGTACAACTATAAATCTTGTACAGTATACAATTTGTAGTAGGAAGACTAAATTTAAATAACTCGCAACAAAAATATGACACCGTACACTTCAATTATATATGGTGTCTCTATAATAACGGAGCTCTTTACCTTATCTCACAAACAGATTGCACTTTCTCATTCCTTTAATCGTACTCATAATATGGTACTGTTTGGTTCTCAATTCTTCCGTGGCAGAGAGTTTAGATATATTCCAGCTAATAATTCCAGAGGCTACAACATAACATACAACGCTGGAGCAGTATCAGAAACCGTTGTTGTACTTTGCTTCGTTTACCAGAGTCTAGCCGCATGCTAAATACATAGTGCAAAATGATGATGTATAAAGCCAAAGCATATCAGATAATATCTCAAAACAGAAAGCATTAATAGAACCTAATAATAACACCTAAATCAATGCAATTGTAGTTACAAATAGTCATCATTGCAGTGTAATGGCATATTTAACTTATCGTTTTTGAAAGACCTCTTGGTAACGGTGTTATTTGTATCTATTCACAGTTCCTAGTTATTTTCTTACTATTAGTTGAGACGTTCAAATTAGAAAGAGTGAAATGGAGACTTAATTAACTGATGAATCCACTGGAATAATATATATCCACAACTAGTAACGTGCTTATTCAGCCGAACTATATTTTCCACTCTAAGAAGTTGTCGCTGCTTGCTGTTACATATAAACTTTCGCCTAACCTACTTATATATGTTATTTTCTACAACTTTTACAGCTTAATAAAATAATACAAACACTTTCTATTATTTTCTTTTAAATAAAGTAATTATATTTTGTGAATGCATTTGTTACTAGAAAGAACGGGATCAACATTTTCACAAATGCAAAACAAACCTAGTTTCACTTGTTAATACAATACTTTTTGCCTGCAATTGAGGGTGCAAAAAGTCTTTATATTCACTGCAGCCGCCGGGCGCAACATTCCCTACTTGTCACTGTTTTTGGGACTATTTGCTCTTCCTTCTTTTTGCTGTGTTATGAGTGATGTAGGTCTCACTCTCAATACAGTTTCCTTATTAAACATAGCCATAATATTGTCTGTCACTTGTTTGTTATTTAGTGCACGCTGCGGTCGCCGTCCTACCAGACCCCCCACTCTTTAAACTAATACAGAATTTGAATCTCGATTAGCGCATGACCCTACTTTACAGACTGTGTGGCTTATGTTCACAAACCATCTCTGAGTCTCGAGAAGAATGAGACAAATACAGTAGGAAGATGAGACTAGTATTTCCCAAAAACAGTTCGCACAAATGGAAAACTAGTACTTTCTGGATGGCTTACTTCTTGTTTTGACTATTTGTTTGAAAATAGCCCAATCCTGCTTAAATTGTCTTGTAGTGTTCTCGATTTAGCCCTAAGCCAAGCTTTACTCAAATTGCAGCAAATGCATTTTCAACTTTCATGTATTGTATTAATAATTATTTCATGAAAAATATTTTAGAATTTTGAAGAGAATGAGAGTTTGTTTAAATAACATTTTTGTTTCCCCCAGTGAAACCGATACTATATATGGATGAAATATATCCAGTTGTAGCATTTGTATATTCGTTAGCTTATTCATAATTTACAACCGTATCGAAAAGGTTTTATGCGGACTAGCTTACATTTATGATGCCGTACAGGGCGTCTACTTCCTGAAATCACTCTCACAGAGGGCGACTCACACTTTTGTATTTAACTATAATCATTAAAATTCGTTTGGAAATTTGGTATTTAATGTGAAATTCAGCATAGTTTTCGACAGGCTTGAATCTGTATACTAAAACAGGTTAAATTTGGCGTACAGTTCACAAGCGGATTACTTAGGATCTACTTTGCTAGCAATAAATAATATAATATATATTATAATATATAATATAATAGTATGATATATGTTTGTTTAATTTTTGATGTTGCTGAGTAATGGCAAAGTAGCCTTTTTATTGTTTCTAGAAGTAGTAGTAGTAGTAGTATATCTTAAGTTTAGTAGTAGTAGGAAATCAACCTACCTTTGAAGTTTGTTGTATTTTAGGGGTGATTGAGGTTTCTTGTTGAAATGCAAATTATATAGCACATTTTAGCTGTCAAGCGGTCTTGATTCGAGACAGTTTCACCCACATAGCGTTTTTCCTTTCATTATTTCGGTACGAGGGCGAATTTCGATTTCATCACTTGTTTCCTCTTTATGTACCAGTAAGAAACCGGAACTCTCCATATAAAATTATTAGTTTACATCTATTACGCAGGTTACTTAATAATATTTGCAAATTGTACCCCTCTGAGATAAATTGATACATAAACTGGGAAATTATTACAGTAACACACATTTTTTCTTCGTACAGTTGCACCTGCCGATTTGCAGGAACTGTGCTCTCCCACGCAGTTTATTTGTAAACCTATTCGAGCATCGGTCAAACTTACGGAAACATTGGCCACCGTGTAGAAAAATGAACTCAAGTGATCATTCAAGAGAACACGATACCTTCAAGAATTTACACTTTCACATGGTCATCTTTCAACTCTCAACTGACTATATTTATACATTTGCAGAGTGAAACTAGCTTAAATAAATTTGATACATTGAAAACATAATGGTGTTATATATAATCGTTTTATGAACAATCGCGGGTTTTAATGTGTTCAAAATCCGTTTATGTCTTACTAGCTTAACTTCGTATCAAACTATTCTTGTTTCCAGTTTAGTTGTTTCTTTTTATTCCCCGTCATTTTTCTTTGACCACACATAACGTTTAGCTGTCAGGGCGGCCTGTGGGCAGAATTTTCATTCTTCGCCAGCCTATTATGCACTGTTCTTGGCAAATATAGTCTTGTTGTTAAACCAAACGAGACCTACCGACTAGTTAATGTAAATAAGCTGCTTAAAACTTTAAAATTCTATAATAATTGCTACAAAGAGGATGAAATTGTTAGAAACCACCTGTGTTTTTTAAAAATTTGCACTTTTCGAGTATTTGGTTCAGTATGTTAATGTGATCACATATTTTTGACTTTCTCTCTCTGACTCATTTGGATCTGAAAAGAGTACACACCGTGAATGACTTGTATCTACGGGCCCCCCTACTGGGAAGGCGGGCTAGACCACAGCTTGAAGCGGACAAGAACAGCTAAATTGTTAGCCATAAAGTTGTATATATCATAGATTAGAACTTTTATTTGAATTGCCTGTAAAACATTTTTTACTTGATCACTTATTATATACACTATTTATGTTTCAGATGATTCTCAGGTTGTTATTCTTATTATTTATTGGATATTTCCGGACAGTCCAACTTGAAACTTCGGACAGAGTCTTAACGCAGATGGTTTATAAATTTTTATTCAGCAATGAGAAAATATGTTAGTTTTATTAAGAACTTGCAACAAGAATAACGGTAGTTTATATCAGTCAATTGCACTGTGCCCGATTGGGAGAGAAGGTATCGTCTTCGTATATAATCAAACATTAGTTAAAATACATATACCTGTCGGTGATGATTATAAAATTGTAATTACAAAGTGTGTAACGTTTTGCCATTCATTTATAAGTGTTCTGTTAAATGGTTAAATAATTATAGGTGGCGATCCATTTGAGAGTTCTGAATGGCTACCGGCCGTCAATGAATGCGATATTGGCTGCGATGAAACTAGATATATATGTGTAATGCATACTGATACGAAAGAACAGATTTGTAGACCCTGTAAGTGAAATATTCTAGTAAAATTATAAGTCTGATTATTCAGGGTGGGATATTTCCGGCCCCTGCCTTAAAAATCCCCCCCCCTGTGATTATCGTTCATTATTTTTTTAGTTCCCGCTGAATGCGAAGCTGCACTGCGACTGCATCTTGGGTGGTCTCGCAGAACAGAACCCGCCACGACAACATCAACTACCGAAATACCAACAACAAAGAGAACAACAACTCCGACCACAACAATTCCCATATCAACTACTTTTCCACCACCAGTAATGCTCAGCTACCGTCCTCCCATGCAGAATCTCTTGGCAATTCACTCAGTAGACCAGAACGCCCTCAGTCAAACGGAACAGTTTCAGAGGGATTTGCTTGGATTCGAAACAAACAACAATGTCAATCAACAAAACTCGGAACTAATTGAAATAGGATCATTTAGGTAAACTATTCAGTAAAACCTCAATTAGTGTTAGTTTCTCATGCTGGAAAACAAACTCTCTAAATTTAAATACTTTAGAATAGCCAACGAAGCAGAGGACAACAGTGGATACTCTTTCGGTAACGTGGATTCCAATGATATTCAGGAACCAGGTATGGAAAAATGATGTTTAATTAAAAAGAAGGTATTTTAGCTGTCATAATAGAACCAACGACAACTCAACGAACAATAAATATAGAAACCTATCCCATAAGCAGGTATATATCATTTATAGTTCTGCCTAAAATGGATTTCTAAAGTAAAGAGTCACATTGGCATTTTATGCTCTTCCAAATAAATTTAAAACTTCAAGAATATTTCAGACCGGCTTCTTCACCATCCCTGCCACAATCAACTTATAATCGGGATCAATATTCTAACATGAACGGATTACCACCCGCATCGGAACCCAGACCACCAGCAATTAATGTACAACCAGTTCAGGAATATGTGACGGCCAGTAATCGACAGGTAAACTATTCAGGGTATTTTTGAAAACATTCAACAGTGTCGATCTCAGGTTATGTTAAAGGCCTGGCTGTTGGGTAGATGCAGTGTTAAGTTATGCCTTTATAGGATTATATGAACTCCGAGAACTATGCCCCGCCCCCTCCTATTTACGATGGTCCTGTGCCCCCTACAATACAGGCACCACCTTTGGAGAAGTCTAGCTTTATGTTAGGGCAACGAGTAGATGTAAGTTGTTTAATGAATGTCATAGAAATGTTTGTAAAAACTAATAAAGTGCATATTATAATTGTAAGTAATACTATTCTTGTATTTTTGTTAATACATAGAGTTTTTAAAGTTACACTAGCACATGCAAAGTCGCAATATACAACACAGTACGTCAGTTTGTTAAGGGTTTGGTATGTACCGATTACAGTAATCCATTTTAGTTGTATCAATACAATAAAATATTCTAAGCTAACAAATATTTATATATTCCACTATTTTAGTTGGTGCCTCCACCTCCGCCAGTGAACCCCGTAGACATGGATCCAGATGATGAATACATGCTTACTAACCAGATTAAACATTTTGATGACCCACCACAGTTAAAAAGAATGCTGTCACAAGGCATGAATGGTAAGAATATCAGTAAATTTAATTATTAAAACAGAAAGAGAAAAAAGCGAAGAAGTTTAAAAACAAATATTTAGGTGGGGCGGTAGATTTGTCACGTCGTTGTTGTGAATGGGCGTTACAGGGACTTTGCGACAGAAGTTGGCAGAAGGTCAGAAGACATTGCAAGAAAAGTTGTGGAACATTAGTCTGTGAAGGTAAGAGCAAAGAAAAATCACGTTTAGTAGTCAAAAATAGCTTTATTTAACATATTTTGGCAGATTTGGTTTCAAAATATCACGGAAATCACCTCATCAATATGAGGTAGGGTGTACAATATAGGAATAATGACAAACCATAACTGTTATTCATTTTATAGAGGTGGAGGGTGTCAAATCGTGTAATCGAGTACTCAATGTAGATATAGAAGACTGTTTTGAAACTATGCGATTGGTTCGATATTTCGGTTTGCGAACAGCTAGTAACAAACGAGAAAAAGAAGCTCTTATTGATGGTAAGCAAGAGATTATATTAATATTAATAAATAACTACCTAGGTGTCCATCATAAACTTTCAACTCGAAAAAGAAAAAGTAAGAAGAAAAGAGTTGCACGAGCATAGCTATGCATTATTGTTGTTACTTTTTATTATTGGTTTTCGGATTCAATTAATTAGTCCGCATACCATATTTATTCAAGATTCTCTAAGAAAATGAACTCAGTTGTTGTATATTTGAAGAATTGTCCACATTTTTGTTACAACTTAAGTTAAATCTAATTTACTCTGCAAATTATGCCTTATTTTGCTCCAATTGTTGATCGAAATATGAAAATTCAACTATTTCTTTCCTGTGATAACTTTAAAGTATTTTCTATATGTTATTAATGTGCAGTGTGTCATTTTCTCAATATAATTTGTAAAATAAAAATGTAATGCCCACACAACCAGTCAACAAACATGAAGAGTGGGGGTTTCAACAACTGCTCACTGGGCTATTTTCACGCGGATTTGGGTAAATTCATTTTTTTCCGCCACAATATTGAGTAATGTTTGATTGGTTGTTTATGTTAGCAAGACTAATATGATCATAATTCATCTTTGCTGAACGAGGCAACTTTTTGTCGATTCGGCTCATGTTCTATGAATTTCTAAACATATGGGAAGCACATGTGACCGAAATAAATTAGCGCCGACATCGGTGTACAGCTCTCACATCAGAACTTGTGTTTTTAACAACATAAATATATTCTTAGCATTAATATATTATTATAGCTAATTTTATTGTTTCATTAGACTAATACACTTGTAGTTTTGTGCTATCATCACTTTCTTATTAAGTATTGCTAGTCGATGTTCAAGTTTAAAGACCTTGTCGGGGTGAGAACTACGTGACATTTATAAGAATAACCGGTACCGGTCACTATATAATCAGTTAAACTGAACTTTATTAACACTCTCTGAACCAACTGATTTATAATACGTGTGTATTATTCACATATAACAGATTCTTCTCATCAAGAAATACGTTGGATAGAATTTTAATACAGTTCAACCATTAAGTTCTCTAATCCTTCAAATTTTAAGTGATTTTCACAGTCTTCCGGGCTGTTAACCAATTATTTTATAGTAATTCTTTGTGTATGATTAAATCCAGTTCACTTACAAAGGTCGCAAGAACATGTTGATTACACGCATCGTTTATGTGATCTCATGCCAGACGGCAGGTTCTGTTCCACCAAAATATGCCATCTCTAACATTTATCAGTCTATTTTTTTAACACTACCCCCCTTTTAGAATGTTTATCAATAAACTTTTATTAAACAAGAAACATTTCCTTATATGATAGTTTCATTGAATTATTTGAGTAGGACTTCATTCAACTTTCTCTTAAGAAGCTGGTCAGTATAAGAAGTATTTACTTTACTTTCTAAAGATTGAAACTTTTTCTTTTTTGACGAATTATATAAGATTTGATTTTGACAAAGGGAAATTTATTTTAAATTTACTTAGAGGGGGGCTGTTTCCGTTAACAGAAATCGAATTTGCTTGAAGACTCGATAAGGGAAGTGTTCAACAGTTGAAATGTTACGTGAAACTGCAGAGTTTAACTTGCGAATATAACTTAATATTTACCGAAGTTGTTCAACTTAGAGTTAGCATTGAGTTAGCGAAACATTCTTCTATTTCGGAAGCGCTATTATTTTTTTGTTCATTTTTTCAAGCAATATTTGAAATAATGCGGCGAGAAACAAAGTGAACAATTTGTAGTCGTGAAAGGAGCATAGAAATTGTCACTACAAGTGTTTGTATTGTATAATTTTACACATTTTTCCTCTGGAGGGCCTGATGTGCAAGCGAAGCGATGATTAAAGAGTCCTTGAAAATAGCTGAAGTGCTAAAAAAGGAAAATGTAAATCTGAAACAGTTTTATTGCGGGAGGTGTTGTTGTATGGCCGTTGTTGTAGTCCAGTAGAAACGAAACTCAACAAAAATTGTTGATTTATATGCCCACTTTTAGTTGGCAAAAATGGTAGTGGAAACGGTGTATGAACTTTTTTCCTAGAATGTTTTACATATGAAAATGCTTCTACTATAAGTTGGATTATTGATTTTATTTTGTTTCCTCGTTTTGCAGAAAGTAGTCTCGGCTGGCCTTAATCTTCAAAACAATTACTAATTTATATCCAAATCCAAGAAACTCTCTAGTTTTGCAGACCACTTTGATACTCGGTAATTTTCGATATATTTCACACATTCTATTATAAATGAGCAGCAATTCTTGAGAGTTTATAATCGCTTCTCACTTTTTTCACATATCGCGCACACTTTCATTGCGGGCGCGTGCGGATTTCATTTTCTCTCCGGTAGGTCAGACAGTTTGCGGGGTGGGGGGTCGGTTGCCCTCTTGAAACCTCCACGCCAGCGAGAAGAAGAGCATCGCAGTGACAAATTTTCAAAAGTCAACAAGCATCGCATTTGTGTTATACAGTCTTCTAGCACTTATACACAACAAATATATCAAATTTCATTTCATAAAACTGTCTTTATTTCTTTACTTTTTAAAAGGGAAAAACCTCAAAATGTTTAGGGTATTATACAGAATACTGTACTGTTTGTTATAAAACAACGATTGTAAGAGTAAAGGCATGTTTTATATAATAGGATAGAGTTCTCAACCGGCATGCGCGCCATTGTTCGAATATGTTTGCGACGGAAATACGATATTAGCACATCAGAACATAAAGAGTCCACACCGCCTACTACGTTACAGAACTTGCTAATTATGTACGGTTTGTATTCTAAAAGCTAAATAACTTACGAGTAGTTTCAATTTGTACTTCTACAAAGGTATCATATAGTTTTTAGACTTGTACTGCGCGCAAGATTCTCGCTTCCGATAAGAGTTTCATAGTATTTGTTTTATTTTATTTCATTGATTGCATTTGAGATTAGGGAAGTTTAGTTAAATGTTTCAACCGCATTGAATGAAAGATTTTAACAAAAAGCATATTTCATACAAGGATGTTAGAGAACTAAGTAATAGTGACAGTTTACAAAAGTGTGTTTAAGGGAATAGTGAACGTTTCTAAATCACTTATCATTAACTAAACCTTTTAAGTAATCATCTAGATTACAATTTCAAATCTTATGCAAACTTTAAACAACTCTGTGTGTGGTTGACTAAAATCAATGATTGTGGGTTGGTTTGTTATGATAATGTTAAGCTTGCGGTTCATCTCATCATGTCCTCAGAGTGATCTATCATTCATCTCAGTTGAAAATGAATGAGCGCATCACAGGTGTTGGGCACCCTGGCCCAAGTCAAGTCAGCCTTGGCTTTTCCTTTTCTCTGTCTCCCTATTCAATCCTCTTTTCAAACAACTCAATCTCGCAGATTTATGGTCTCTCATCTATTTCCGCATAACACACCCAGTTATCATGCCTTTATTGTCCACCTCAAAAGTAACCTTCTGTAAATAAGTTTTTGAGAAGAAAGATTGCTTTGCTTTGTTGATTGTTCAATAGATTCATGCACATAACTTTTAGAATAGCATATCACTTTTTGCGGTGTTCTTGACCTTGCGTTTTATTGTAATAAACACAGTCACTGTTCTTGTTATAAGCGAACCGATTCTCAACTATAATTCCGTTTTACATTTCAATCCAAATACGAAATCTTTCCGATATTGCTGTTGAAAGTCATTTTAATCAGTTTTTGTACTGGTTTGAGTACATATTATACCAAACGGTGTACTCTAATTCTAACATAATTGTGCCAATAGAATCGTTGTATATTTACTTAATATTAAAATGTCATGCCAAAAATTCACAAGAACTTATTTGCTTTATAAATATGCTCACAGAGGATTTCAACCCATCATCTTTATATTTCTCTCATTTTCTTACATAACGGCGTCAAATTTAAGATGTCAAGGTTGATTAAAATTGCTGTGGAACCTTTTTTTTTGTTTTCCCAGTTCTGAAAACGCTTAATTAAGTAGCCGACACGCAACAAACACTTTTTCATTAGGCTTGTATATACAATTAATTATACATCTATATTGAAAATGACCACCCTCTATATAAATTGGAGCCCTCGACCACCCGACTAGTTATGCCAGTAGTCGTCTCTAATCCATCCTGTCGGGCAGCATTTACCTATTTTCAGTTGTATTTTTGTAATAACTTTATTAACTACTTCAACAGTGAGTTTCAGCACTGTGATCTACATATTTGACTAAACTATATTTATTTGCTTTTAAATATAATGTTACCGGTGAAGTGACTTAGTATGGACAAAGATGTAAGTAAAAAAAAGAAAGTCACAATTAATTTGATTTATATTGGCGACTAAATTAGAATTATAAACATTTAACACAACAATTACAATCGTTAAAATTTAATGTATTTGGGTATTTTGTTTAAAATATAAAATTATTTTTACTGGAGACTATTGGATTTTGTTCAGATTCGCCTGCGAGAAAGCCCCAACCGATGGCTTCTGAGGCTCCTTATTGCTGCATTAGCACTGATTATTGTTATTTTACTTATAGTTACCGCATTTTTACTTGTTACTCAGAAACGTAAGTATTTTATTGTGTTAGTAACGTTCTCACGGTGGAGTGGGAAAATATAAAGTATTAGAAGGCAAACAGTAAAAAGGATTCCAGATTTCCAGGGAACTATATAGTTTTGAGACTTTTATCAAGATTGAATTCCAAAATATTAAGAAAAAGAAATAACATAATATTTAGTGAATAGTTTATCTCTCAACGATTATTTTAATAAAACTAAGATTAATTGTTTACAGCTGTTGATCTCAGTGGCGTTACATCGTTTTCGCCGCCCGCATCAGTGACCCCGGAAGAACAATTCCGGACCACTTCAAGACCATTCCGAAAATATCCAAAAGCTTATAAGAAGTTCACCTTTGACGATTTATTCTCCGGTAAAATATTCCTAAAAGATAGCTATACTTTTGCATGGACAAAAGATGGTGGTCTCATCAAGAAGAAAGACGAATTTTTTGGAGTAAGTTGTTAGAAATGAACAATAGAATGCATCATTTATACAGTTCAATTTTCTAATTCAAAGGAATATACTGACAAAAAGAATGATTAATATATTGGATGTTTAGAGCGACAGCGGGTCCGTTATTTATGCGCCCGATTCGTTTACTGCAACTGATTTTATTGATGACGGCTCCCTAATAACAACCTTATCTTCTAATGTTAAATACGCATACGACTCTAAAATAATTAGACAGGTTTGTATATTTAAACAGTTATAATGCTTATCTTTGCTAGAAATAATATTTCTTGTAAAACCTTTCTTTTCAGTTATTTCGCCATTCGAACGAAGAAGTGTATCTAATTCACAAAATTGAAAATGGAAAGGTTCTAAAGTAAATAAAACCTCCTGTTAACATTACTTATACCATTACTTTTTAAGGATTACCTTCCCCGTTGGTCCGACTGGCAACGGTACTGAGATAGTTTCACTATTTATTTGGAATCCAAATAAAGAGAGAAATGATTTTGTAAGTTGTTTAAAGATTGACAAATGTTAAAATAGAACTAGAAATAATAGATAACAACTACTTTGTAGTACAACATTATTTGTATCGTTTAGATATTTGTCTCAAATAACAATATTTATTATCAATCGGACCCCGAACGAGCCGGTACCGCAGTTAAGATAACGGATGACGGTGCTGAGTTGTTAAAGTATGGAGTAGCAGACTGGTTATACGAAGGTATGTAGACTATGCTATAGAAGCATTTAGTATTGATTCTAGAAGAAATATTCTCAACTCCAAGTGCAATTTGGTGGTCTCAGTCAGGCAGATATGTCAGTTACTTGCGGTAAGTTATAAAAAGAACATTCTTCGAATACCCGAAAACGTAATAAAAATATCTTCAAGCGCAACTTTTTCTTATTCAGACCTCTCAACGGGCGAGGCCCAAAATATGCTCCAAAATATGCTCCAAAATTGACCAAAATTGACCTGGTAGAAAATTGTCATATAGTAAATAACATTTTCTCTTGCTAGTTTTTGATAGGAAATGAAAAAAGTTGAGAAGAATAGTAAGGGGGGACCCTTAGGTGCTTTTCTCAAATATCATTTTCAAACCTCGGCCCGGCACGGGCCGAAAATTGAGAGGTCTGTTCTTATTCACCTTCTTTTTTAGATTTGACGATCGTTCAGTTCACAAGGTTTTCATACCCAGATATCTATCGACATATCCATATACCCAGTGAGTTCTACAGAAAAACATTTTATTTTGAATCACATTTATATTAATAATATTCCCAATACCATTGCGTTTAGAAAATGTGGATTCTCAGTGATAATGAATATAGAATAAATTATGAATTTGAATTTAAACGAAAACGTTACATAAATATATGTTTAGATATCAAGAGATACCGTACCCAAAGGCCGGTGTTGAGAACAACCCGATAGTAACTCTCTATGTATGGGACAGACAAAATAATAAAGCTGTTGCCGCATTTCCACCCAATGAACTTGTTGCCTTAAATCAGTATGTTATATAAATTACTAAAAATATGGTATATAAAGACTAAAATTGATATTGGATACTAATATTCGAATGTATTAATTATAACGAAGAGTTATTTAAATATACGTACTTTACAGTATTATAAATCTTATTATAGTTATTTCTAGATCCTATTATATCTTCTCGAACACTTGGATTCAGATGCCCAAAGATCGACTTGATCTTGGAGACGAGAGATTACTCACTGTGTGGGCTAATAGAGAACAGACCACCGTGTATATAACCCTTTGCAACGCCGTTGACTGCATTCTTGTAAGTTAAACGATTTTTAAATCTAATTTTTGATAAAACAATAAAATTGTCTCATTAGTTTAGAGTGACAATCATATCTTGATATTTTTATAGACATACACACAATCTTTTGTAATGAATGGTAGAAGTATGTGGGCAGAACCATCTGATTTCCTCAAAATATTCGCCACAAATACGGGATTCTTTATTCTACTGCCACATCAACATGAAGATGGAAACATATACAATCATGCGGCTCATATTTATATTGAGGTGAACAATTTCTCTATTTAAATAATTAGAAAGTTTCTAAATATACCTTATATTAAGAGATTTATATATTCTAATACCTTTTCTTTTAGAGCTAATATATTACAAATATTCATATAATAGCTAGTATATTTAACAATATATGTCTTACAATATAAGTTCTTATTAAATTTATTTTAGCGCAACGGTGGTGGTAGAGTAAGTTCGTGGCAGGGTGGCTCTTTCGATATTGATGCTCTCAAAGGTTATGATGCTACAAATGATATTCTCACTTTCATCGGATCCGGTGGAGAAATCGGTTCTAAAAAACTGTTCAGAGTCCAGAAAGCAACCACGCAAAGGGTAGGAATGCTTATAGTCAGATTCAAAAGTAAGAAGGCCGTGTTCAAAATTCAAAATATTCAAAAGTAAAAGATTTTTGCTGAAAATGAAAGCGAAATGAATGAAAGCGGTGTTGATAATCGAAAAAATACGCAGCATACACGGCCTTATTACTTTTGAATCGGACTATAGAGAATTTTATTTGAATATGTATCGTTTAAAATATTTAAAATACTTTATCATACTTACAATTTAGTATCAAGTGGAGGATCTATCAGCAAAAGTTGCTAACTGTGAATACGGCAGCTATGATGTTAGTCCTACTGGCTCTACAGCAACTCTTTCTTGTTCATCTACCTTCCGAAACACACGATTCTGGATTATGAACCTTGTTAATCCAGAGAAAAGTAAGATATTGAAATAATAATGTTCGGCACTATAGTCAACGCCAAGAGTAATGATGGAGTTTAAAGAAGTCAACGCTCGTCTGAGCATCTTTTGCGAGCACCGCGCCAGCATCTGGCGGCTACTCTCCGTTCAACATTGTACTTTGTAAGTATGCGCGTGCAATTTGCCTTCAAGTGCAATTTTAAAAATCCTAAAAATACGCAAGTGACACTCCATTATTCGTCGTGAATGGCACTATAACTAAAATAAAAATAACAAAGATACTCACATGTTGTTTCAGATAAATTATTAGAAGGAGATGATGATATACCGCTGCCTTTTGATCTACCAACAATCACTTATGAAACAATCAGACTCCCATCCGGATACGGTTAGTTTATTTCAAAACTATATAGAATAAAACAACTGTTAATATTTGTTCTCAGCTAAGGCACATTTGTTTAAGATGTGAATGTTGGTATTATGAAACCTCCAAAGTTTGACCCCACAAGAAGATATCCGGTTTTAGTTGATGTGTGAGTTTTATTGATTGCAAATGAAACATTTTCAAATTGTTTAGGTATGGCGGACCTAACAGTGTTCGAGTAAAGAAGGCAACTCCAGCACCTAACTTTATTCATTATTGTTCATATTACGAACTTATAATTGTGTGGATAGATGCTAGAGGAACTGGCGGTAAAGGTCCGTAATGAGACCAATAACATACTCTATAGATATACTTTCTTCAAAATGGATTTTAATTTAGGCTGGAATTTCAAGGCTCCTGTTTACAAAATGCTGGGACAGATGGAAGCGATAGATACAATTGATGCTACAAGGTTTGTACTTAGATACAGAGCTAAGACTTTTATTGTTATACTGTATCAGTATAATTTCACTCTTTTGTTCAATTATCTGAAGCTGATAAAGTAGTGCAAGTAGAGGCAAATTGTAAATGTTACCACTTTTAGAGCGTTGGCTAACAAATACAACTACTTTGATCAGAGAAATATTGCTATCTTCGGCTGGGTTTGTTTCTTTTGTTAAACTTAGCATAAAATTATGATTATAGTCTTATGGTGGTTTTTTGAGTACTCATGTAGCTGTTTTGGATCAAGGACAGTTATTTAAATGTGCGATAGCCGTGGCACCTGTTACTGATATGCAGTTATATGGTAAGATATTCAATGTTGGTAAATATTAATATAAATGCTACAGATGAAAAAAACTGCATTTTAAAATTTAGTCCTTCCAAATTGCAGGAATATTGATAGAAAAAAATAAGAAGCAAAATAATTGATTTGTTTAGACAGTGCTTACACAGAACGTTACATGGGTATGCCGTTAGAGAACGTAAGCGGTTACAATGTAAGTATAAAAGCAACTAATAACAAATGCATTCCGTTTAGGCAAGTAATCTAATTGATAAAGCAAGCTTATTAAACAATGTTACTTATTTATTGGCACATGGAGAAGCGGACGGTAGGTTGTTTATAGATGATGCAGTTTCACTTTGAATATATGCAGCGTTTATAAAAGAATATGATATCTTCAATTTTTTTTTTTGCAGATAATGTTCACTACCAACATAGTGCTCGGTTTTCTGAAGCTCTACAACAAAATATGATACATTTTACTCAACTAGTAAGTTTTGTAATTAAAAAGATGAGATTTTTTTCTTTTTTAAACTCGTATTGTTGGATATTACTTATTCTTATCTAATATACTTTTTGTAGGTGTACAGTAACCAGGATCACTCCATGGGTGGCCGACAACGACATTTATTCAGTGAGATTGGACAATTCCTCGCCCACTGTTTTAACTTAGCCGATAATTCCTGAGCTTTCTACCTAAATAGTCACTGATTCGCTTTAATTTTATTGGAGAAATGTTTATTCTCCCTTGTTTTTGATGAAAACTTATAGAATTCAATGAAAGAAATGAATATTATATACCTAAATCACAATTGGTTTCCAAATAGAAAGGTCAACAAACTCTATATAGAAGATCTGTATGAGAATATACTTTCGAAGAAACACGCCCTTTAATTTATTAAAAAATGATATTAATAAACGGACGATATTATTGTTCTTTTTCTGAAAAATATTGGCAAGTCAGAACTGTCACCTACAGATTCTACCCGCTATCAACATAGCCGATGTGAATAATGATTTTCTCCATACTTGTTGAAAATCCTGCTGGTGAACTGCTTATAATTGAACAATTATTCTGAAATGAGGATGAGCGTTTACATTGTTATTAGCTTAGTGTTGTTGATGATGAACGTATATATATATTTATATATATAAAGAATTTAATAGTTAACAATTAGTATCTGATATATTATGTGAACAGTAAGTCGGCGTTCCAATTTATAAGTACATTGTTTGGTTTCAGTAGCGCACATTTTTCTCCTGAATAGTCGAACAAAGTAAGCTTCACTTTCTTCCCATATATGTTCAATCAGAGCTGTCTACATTCTTTTAAGATATTCCATATTTGTTCTAAACTTTGAGGTACTCAGATTACAATTTATCACAAATACTGATGTGAAGTGGAGTTGAAACAAGATGAAATAGTTAGCGCAAGTTTGTATTTATTATAAAATGGTGACAGAGTTTTAATAATGTTAACATAATAATCAACGCAATAGCGCATATTATTATTGTTTAATTTGTTTATTTGATATTACTGGGTATATGGCTAGGACTTAAACTTTTAGTCTCGTTAAATGTAATAAAGGTGTATAATGATCATAAGTTATATTCAAGAAAGTAGGTGAATCCTTTACTGCCACGAACTATCTAAAAATAGCAAGTAACTTCTCTATTCCCTTTTTTTTTAAGTATTTTATTCCGATATCAATATTTGGATAACAGTACAGCTTACATCAGTAGTTTCTTTCTTGGATTGTAGCACCAGTGAATATATGACGGAGCGTCCTGGCCTTCTATCAAATCGTCAAAGTACTATTTGCTTGCAGCAGTGGTTCCAGACCGTTTTAGGCCTACATCCCACTGGGGCCAAATCCGGCTTGATACGGGGAGGGATCGAACCCACAGCCTCTCATCCTCACGGATTCGTAGACCGACTCACTAGCCATTAGGCTATGGAGCCCCCATATATTACTGAAACTATAAATACTTCTTGGAATTACTTTAAGTTGCTCAACTTCTTCTAAAGGAGAACTTGCATTTTTGTAACATTTCTCTATCATTGTTCTTTTAAACAAAATTGTTAGAACCCGTAAACTTTGTTATAGACAAGATGGAAAAGATGGCGAAAATATCATTTCTCGCTTCCTGTGAATACCAATCTGTATATTACTTTTACTTCTTTAAAGAATGGCATGCAGTATTGTAATGTAAATGTTTATATAATTTGTATGAATAACATTAATAAACAAAAAACATCGAGTATAAACATAAAATATACTTTTCTTGCTAGTATCAATCACTTGTATTTGTATGTTATAATACAAGTTTAGATAGACGAGTATCTGCTAGCACCGTATGTTTTTTCATAGACAACAATGATGTATTTGATCAGGCGTCATCCTCTTCTAAAATTGAAAATAAATATAACTTTATAGAATCTAGTTGTTAGTTTATTAATATTTCCAAACATACTTACTACTAATATCCACCTTGTACATCAGTTTCATTATTGGACTTGGTTTGAAGTTTTGTAAACTGAGAAAAGAGTCAGTTATAGCAGTTAATGCTCTCATTCTAACCTAGACAGATCAAAATCAGGCCGCTTTCTAAGTTCAGCGACAACTGGGCGGAGCCATTTATCAATTGATAGAATCAGTCTTGTACGAGACTTCCAAAGACGAAGGTCACCATCTGACCAATTGGGGTAGCTCTAAAGAAATAGTATTTAAATGAAATATATGTGCTGCAAAGTTGCGTCTTTTTCGCACGTAATTTGAACCAGTATCATGAAGGTCTAATATATATATATATATTAGATAAACTGTAAAATATAAAAATCACCGTTCGAGAATTCCTATTTTTGTTTATTATACTTCACCATTTGTGGCGTTTTCATATTCAACCACCTACCCCATCTTCGGTCTGCTGAGTCTGTTCTTTCAGTATTTGATTACATCTTTTAACTTTGCTTGAGATACAATCCACTTCTTCGGGTATGTTCCACGGATAATGATAAACATCTAATTTATGACAATTAGAAAGAAAGTTTCGTAGCTGATTGCCGCAACGGTAAAACTAAAAAAAGGTTGTTCTGCAGTACTTTACGCGATTTTACTCACAAAATTTGTTTCCATGGAAATATCGTCCGGCCGAATTCCGTTTTCACAATCATCAACAAGAGAGTAATGTAGTACAGAAAAAGCATAGTTAAACATATGAATGAAACTTTTCATTTCCCATAGGTAGAGGACAGCTAATTCTGGTTCCTAAATAAAGTTATCATCTCGCGAAAGTTTATTGTTTATCAAGTCTGGATTCTTTCAAAAATTCGATTTGTCCGCTTTGCAAGAGGATGTTTTTCACGATTTACCTCTAAAAAGTCCTGTTCATAGCATGGTAGCGAAGAGATATCGGATATAGATAAGTTATCAAAACTAGATTTCCTACAGTCTATGTGAATATCATAGTCCTCTTCTGAACAAACAGTATATTACTTTCCTTATTTCAGAGTTTAAAAGACATTGTTGTAAGTTTAAGTTCAGTTTGAACTCAAATCAATAATAAACTAGCAAAAATATAGATGTATTGCGTATTTTTAATGAAGAGCTTATTCATTTGTCCTAGCAAAACCCTTTATTATTAAGCAACTGACCATTTTCTTTTTCTTTCACACAGCTTGTGAAGTCTGCTACCGAGAAAGTAGAAATCACTTCATAGTCTGCAGTTGTTCCATCTAAGAACCCCGAGTCTGAAAACTCATTGTAGTAGATTCACAAAAGAACAATATGAAGATAACATAATTCAATTGGTACTGCCTTTAATGGCTTGCTATCACAGTTTCTATCAACTAACCAGCAGATTCTATAGATCCAACGAGAGAACTCCAGTTATCGATGAAATCATCCATGATAGTTCAATCTATCGAAAACAAATAACAAAAAATAGCTGTGAGTGAGTGTTTATAATATCTGATTTCATATTATAAGAAAAGTGAGGTGTTTTTGACTACGAGTACATATTACTCATAACATGTTGTCCCTTCATTTCTGCAGTATGCTTCTATATATACATATATGCTTGTGGTATAACTTTGTATGTATCTTCAGAGGGTTATAGATTATTTCTATTTACCAGAATAGGTAGATCACTCAGGTACAAAAGATGTAGTGCTATTTCTGGTGTTTAGCAATTACAAAAAGATTGATTTCACCAAAACAAGCTACATTAATGTAACTAGATTAATTTCAGGAACAGTGAACCGCAAATATTAAGTTGAATTATAAGTCCAGAATTATAGGAAAAGAATAGAATATACATTTACATTGATTCTTTTTTGAAAGGCGACTCTATGAGAATGTGACAATACTCAATACATCTACTTTGTTCTCAGAGAATTCTTTTAAAGCTACCTATTTATTAATTTTTATTATTATTAAGAAAGTTTAAAAGCTGGCAACAAACATTTATTAAACACAAACATGTAACATAATTACCTATCAAAATGTTGTTCCTTTTTCTCAAACAAAGAATATACAAATTCAATCATTCGTCATCACTGTTATCTAAACAAATGATTATTGTTATATTGAAATGCCTCAATTCTATATTAACTTTTCAAAATACTTAAAGTAAACCTACAGTTCGGGTCTATTTTGTACATTATGCCCATCCGAGGGCTGGGTTTGAAGTTTTGTAAACTATAAAACAAGAACATTATGAACAATTTCTTCTTTGAGAACTAACCTGGAAAGATTAAATTCCTTTCTATTTCTGAGTCCACTGACTACATTATTCATGTATTTATCAATAGACAACAGCAATCTTGTCCGACTTCTCCACAGACGAAGATTGTCCGACACATTTGGATAATCCTTAATGCAGAGTGCATTCATTTATTTAAATGTGTTTAGTTGTGTTTTCACAGCAGTACTATTTATATTATCTACTATAGCCCCTACCTACCCCATCTTCGGTCTGCTGAGTCTGTTCTTTCAGTATTTGATTACATCTTTTAACTTTGCTTGAGATACAATCCACTTCTTCGGGTATGTTCCACGGATAATGATAAACATCTAATTTATGACAATTAGAAAGAAAGTTTCGTAGCTGATTGCCGCAACGGTAAAACTAAAAAAAGGTTGTTCTGCAGTACTTTACGCGATTTTACTCACAAAATTTGTTTCCATGGAAATATCGTCCGGCCGAATTCCGTTTTCACAATCATCAACAAGAGAGTAATGTAGTACAGAAAAAGCATAGTTAAACATATGAATGAAACTTTTCATTTCCCAGAGGTAGAGGACAGCTAATTCGGGTTCCTATATAAAGTTATCATCTCTCGAAAGTTACCTCTATAACTTATTAAACTTTCTATTGTTTTCAATGGTAATAGAATAGATAATACTGTAAATATATGAAAAGGTTACAGTAGATCTTTTGCTCTTATCCGTGATGGATGCATTTCACCTCTAGAAAGTCCTGTTCATATGAAGGTAGGTTAGAAATATTACATATTAACGAATTATCGAAACCATATTTCATACAGTCTATGTGAATATCATAATCCAACGGGTTTTCTAAATACAACTTTTGTTATTTTAATTAGAAATCTTTCGAACTTCGAAGATATAATGCCTTTTTACTTTTTCTAATTTTAAACTTACTAAGTTTAATGTTGTCATACACATACATACCTTTCTCGCCTTCGTTTATACAACTCTTGAAGTCGTCAACTGCAAACGATGAAGTCACCTCGTATTCGGCGGATTTACCGTCTTGAAATCCTGACTCCAAAAAATATATTATTTTTTAGATCACCATGTGGCTTGATGTAAAATTTGGACAGGCGGCACGATAGATTTTAGAATGGTGAAAGGCTATTCCACCTAGACATAGAACGTGAGAGAACCTGTCTGAAAATTAGTGTAAAACAAGTAAGAGCGGATTTAGAATGTGTTAGACTAACCGACCGTCATTAGTTCCTAGAGAATCATATACAGAACTCCAGTTATCGGGAATATCATCCATGGTGGTCCAGTTGTTTGTTAGATGTTACTGCAGATTGTTCCTATATACTGATATAATATTAAAAGGCAGTGATCTCTCGTATAGAAGTGCCTATTACTCATAAAATGTTTTGCTCTAGACCGATTCTAAATTTGTTTTTTCTTTTGTTATTTTACTTTTTTGCATTTGGAAGATAAATATTTGTCGTCTTTATCATAATAGGAATGTTACTCATAACCATAAACCTCAGCAGGGCAAGGAAAATCATAGGGAGTGGAAAAACAATTACGATTATAACTATTATGCCAATTCGGTTAAAATATATTGTTTTAGGTAAATTATTAGCTAGGGTTTTGATAAAAATTAAATATACGGCATTTCAAGTAAAATAAAGATTGAATAGTTCAAAAGTTTATCTAGTATGATAGTCTATGAGTATTATATATTCGAAATTTATCAACTTTTATTTGCCATTTTGTTTGCTGTAAGAGTCATATATCGAGTCATATAAATCCAGTAACAGTAGTCCTGATGTCATCGTGATCATCCTAGAAATACATATATCTGGTTAGACGAGACAAATTGCTTATGTTAGATAAAAAATAAAGATGTCATGTTTTAAAAGGAACCAGTGTCAATGCTGTCCTCTACAATAATTACAAGTTAACACTACGGCCTTTCTAGGGTCCAACTGCAATACGAAGGACCTCTGTTTTGGCTTTAACTATACATGTTTCACCCATTTTTATCCACACGAGCGTAAGTTTAATTTAGAGACAACAATTGCATCTAGAACTACGCTATTATATATATATATATATATATATATTGAATAGCCTAAGAATAATATATGCGGATAAGAAATCATTTTCAAACACTAAACTTTGTAGACAATGGGAACACGAATTGCATGTACAGATTCAATTAAGTTACCTAATAACTCAATCTAACTTATAAGAATTCTACATAATAACGAAATATTTATGAATTTATCAATTTACTGTGATACCAAGACGTTAGCAAAGAAAAGAACTCTAATATCAGACAATGGAATCGTAATTACGACATTTAAGTTACAGTAGTTTAACAATATTGATCATGAAGTAAGAATTTGGAATGAAAAACTAATAACCATTTCAATTATCCGCCTACTCTTGATCCGGAAGTAACTATGCTTTATTTGTACATTTGCTTATGTAACAAATTACATGTTGTTTTATCAATTATTTCGTTGATAACTTTCAAATTTCTCAACCCCAGAATAAAATTTACTTTTAGAGCCTTTAGAATAGCAAGCCAGTTATTCTTATATCTTCCTTTGAATCTCTGAGAATATAACTGTTAATAATGGGATCTATGTTTTGAGAATCGATGCTTTCTCTCTCTTGACTCGATTACACAAAAGAGGAATGCTCTCACTTTGCTCTCCTTCTGATCACAGACCACCTGCATTGAATTTAATTTAATTAATAGCAGTCGACCTACCACGAGGAAATTGGGATATGCCGTCTAGTCAGCGCAATTTTGCTCTCTCGCTGCCGCTGTTACGAAAACTGGCGACTCGAGCAGTTGCGAAATTTGCATAAACTGTGTAATGTAGTCCACATCTTTAGTTTAGAAAAGTCGCCGACTGAACATTACTTAACCAACATTTATATATTTTCCTATTGAATTGTTCATCTGCTGATAGGAACCATTGTATACAATTGGTATAGTCGAATTCAAAAGTAATACCGCCGTGTCTTCCTATTTTACCATTTTTAACACTGCACCCGCTGGCAATTTATGCGCACGGAATCTGCAATTGCAAGTTTGCCTCCATTTCGTATGTCTCAAACGAAAATATATTTTTCCGCCTGCGCCAACTCTAATTTTACACGGCTGTATTGCTTTTGAATCGGACTATATCAAATATTTATATTTACTAACAATAAGTGTTTGCAATCAAACTCAATCTAGTTAATATAGGTTTGAATTATTTAGAGTTAATCAAAAGTCTTCTACTTTACTAACACTGTGTTTATTATCAGGAAGATGTAATGTAAAACAGTTAAGCATACGTACGGAAGTCTTTAGTTTGCCTTAGACTTTTATTGAAGATATATAACTTAATATATTCTTGGCATTTCTATATTCATCGTTAATTTCATTTGTTTGGGTCTCATGACAGGCCGTTTGTGTCCGTGTAGGGTCAAATTCCTGTATTCTTTCTGTCTACATTTCTATTCGTTTCGAGCGTTCAATTGACGTTTTGCCTCGTTTCCCTTGACTGTAATGTGAAATTGCCTCGTCCCGGACGGGGCCATCTCTGCCAGTCCCGCAACTTTTGACTCACTCACACCTTTTCACAAACTTTGTTTTATTTTCAAAATACTTAAACTATTACAAAATGAAAAGACATTACAACTATGTTTAGAAGCCTTTGTTTAAATATAAATGAGAACCGAAAATAAGTTTTTTTTGAATTACAGGTCTTAGGTGGAGTACTCAAAACTTTACTTTGGATAAAGTTGGATAATCATTGATTATTATTACTCATCTTTTTGCTTGTTTGAATAAAGAGGTATAGTTGAATAAACTTCAACTAACCGAATATTTAACAGCAAGGACCAAAAAACATAAAACATGTTTTTATTCTATAATTCTGCAGCCATCGCTAGCCGGAAGGGTGCAGAGCGACCACGTATGCGTGGTATTGTTTAGTATGATCTGCTTGCAGCCGCATGATCTAAAGCTATATTAGCTACATGGGTGGCATGGATGGTGCTTTGCGACTGTGAGTCGCAACCTGTTTGTACTGTGATGTCAAATGTCAAGCCTTATGCAAACTCTACCGCCCATGAGAAAAAGACTGCCGGCAGCGACGAGCAAACTCGCGTGAGCTGGCAGCTTCGCCTGCTGCGGCCAGCCGACTGCGATCACAGATTGCTAAGTATAGATTATTGATTTTAATTGTTAAATATGATAAATAGTGTGCTTATTGTTGCCAACTTGAACATTTCTCAGATACAATTTGTGTGTGAGTGAGGGCGTGAGAAACTCATTCACATGACAATCACAGTCTTACGATTCTACCATTTTATATTTACTCCCCAACAGGGCTCCGCACCGGCCGGCCCCGGGCCGAGGCCGGCCTAGGCCCGGCCGCTGGTTTGCGGAGCCCTGCACCCCAATTATATAGATATTGTTTCTGCATTCATTGTTTATAAAACAGCTCAGAGTTCGAAACACATTTTTATATAAACTATCAAGTTAGCACACACTATTCAATCAAAATGTGGTTAAAAATAACTGCCGTTTGCATATTATTTTCATTGAGAAAACTATCTCGGAATCAATAGAGCTTAATTAATGTGACTCTAATGTTGCAAATTAAAAGCGTTAGAGACAACAAAGTACACAAAACGAAGCATTTCGCAAGCAGCTAATTTATTTTGTCATAGCAGGTGTTTTTGAAAATTAAAGAAGAAGTCGTCATCAAAACAGAAATGAACCTCAGACTGAACCAGCTCAGCCCGTTTCCGATTTCTCAAAAAGTTTATCTCTTTCTGTATTCCCTATTTCTATTTTCATTTTTCGGTCTCATTGAGAAAATAAACGTCATTTTTTATTTCCCCGAGGGTGTCATAAAAGTCTCTTCGCATAGTTTCTGATAAGAATTTTCTTTAATAAACTCTATAGATAAAAATCGATTAATTGTTACCAGCCGTTGTCTACCCAATGCAGCGGCCGGTCTCAAGCCCAGAAGTGATAATTCTGTTTGTATATACAATAAAAGACTCATTCTCTCTTAGCAGTTATGATTCATATTTAGTTTTGTAACATAAATACATCGAGACCACTCCCCATGAACTACCAATTTGACCACCCAAACCGGTAACTCATCTACGGAAGGTCAGAATACCCGAGTGTGGGCTGAAATATGCAAATGCATGGCAGTTGGCTATATGTTATTTTATAATGTTACTTTGTTCCCTATTTTTCAAATTATTTATCGCCCCCATTGTTAATGGGGGGTTTTGGTATATTAAACAAGGTTTTTCTTATTATATCTTAAAATCAATTTGTTTTTATCAAAACACTTAGATAAATGGAATAATAACACCTTTTTCAAGCAATAATACCTTATAATGCGAGTTATCCATCACATATTTAGGATTAATGATGTCTAATGTAATTCAGTAAGCATACAATCACTCAAATTATGCTTACTACTAACTTTATATTCTACAATTTGTTAAATATCTTTGAGTATTATTTAATCTAGTTCTTTACAGCTGAATGCTACAATTAATTAGATATAGACTATTTTCGTAGAGAACTGGGCTCATTTGGTGTTATCGACCCTGTTTGACCGTGTTTGAACAGCCAACTGTCGCTTATTGTCGAACGAACTCAGCCAAAAATCAACCCCAGGCACGTACTCCATGTGCAGGATTGTCGCTACATTTTGCAGACTAAACAAAAACGATTCGCAATTTCAAATGCTAGCAAAACTTGTTTGACGGCATATATATATATATATATATATGTTTAAGTTTTTAATTTGCACTGAAAGAAATGCTGAAGCATCCTTAGAGTATTAAATTTTTGCTTTTTTGTAGTTTCTGTAAGAACTTGAGAAGCACTAGCATTTCCCCGTTTAGATGTTTGTTAGTATTCTGTGTGTTAAAACACAGCGGATACTCTGACAATAATGGTTTCTGTAATCTGTGATAATAGTCTGTTTGAGTTATATACAAACAAACTGATAAGGTTTAATGACAAAGCACAGGCGCTTTCATAATCGAGATATTTTCTGCTTTGTTTTCATATTTTCCAGTCCAGTGCTTTTTGTTTTGAGAAACTACATTGAATTTGATGACAGCTTGTTTACTTCGAGAAGGCAACTCTCAGCCTAACAAAAACAACAAATCTAACCTTAGTTTAAAGTGAAAGCAGCGTTTTCATCAGATTGCTTGTCTAAGCGTATACCCTTGTGCATATCATTTCCACAGTGATAGAACTCCAGACCCGTTAACGTTCATTTTTCGTTGAATATTTGATGGTGAGGTTCGTTGCTCTTGATTTCTCGCGATTGTTAGCAGCATTGTGGAATTTTTGGAAATTGTAATTAGATACTGCAAGCGGTGTCCCATTTTCCGGCTTTCTCCACATTTCTATGTTACCTTCTTGGGCGGTTTAGTTTTCTTCCACGCATAAATATCCCCCGGATTAACATTCTTCAGGCTTATAGAGATCAAAAAACTAAAAACTGTAAATAGACCACCTTCTGGTTTACAAGTTTTCTTGATACTTTTCTGGGTTAGCAACTCAAAAGTCAATAGAATTCGAGTATACTGCGCGTTCTTCTGTCGATTTCTATTTTCATTACGCTATTTGCTGTAATCGGTGAAGTTGAAATATAAACACCAGGCTTACTTTTGTTTTAACAATTCTCATAAAATATACTGTAGTATTTTAGAGGTTGTTTTTTATAAATGTTATAATTATTTGGCATAATTTCAAACAGACTCATGCTCTATGTTGTCGTGTTCCTACGTAGCTACATAGTCACCCCGGCAAGGCCACCCTGCTCTGAAACGTGATCTCCAAAGCAGTTTTCTTCCACTTCCGGCTCACAAATGCTGTTAATATCAAAGAACGCCCTCCTATGAAGATTACTTACCGCTTTCTTATATGCAAATCTGCTGGCCGCGCGTTTCCAGCCTCGCATATATGAGTGAAAAGGAATGAATTAACAATGTTGCCTCATGTCATTTTTCTTTAACACTGCAACCCTTGCAAGGTGGTTGAAACCTGACAGTAGTTTTTTATTGAAACAATTAGATATAATAATTTGAATTCCCAAAGTCTTAAAGGCAGTGTGTTAACATAGGTGTTTTTATTCAAAACTCAATCGGATTTCGATGAATTCAATCTTTGAGGTTTCAGAGCTATGAATTTTCTCTCTCGAATTGCATATTCTTTGTGGATAAGTGTAATGTTTTGATCACATAGATAGACTTCATGCTCTCGATCTCGCAGGCACAAGCCCTCCTGTCTCATAGTAACACATGTTCTCATATAATCAATTCATCTTTTCAACCCAACCCACCCAATTTTTACTTTATTTTTCACCTTAATTTAAATCAACTTTTTATTGGCCTTCAGTTTGATGACTCGGCATTTTCGAAAAACGCATACTTCTTCGCTGGTTTTCATTGGAAATCTCGCAAATGTATTTCCTATAGAAAGACGTAAATGGTAAAATGTGTTTCTGTAAAATCTTAGTTAAACATTTTTACTTCAGTGTCTTTACAAACAGATCTACATCTGCAAAATTGAACTTATCAATGTTTCCTCGTTTGTTGTAAAGTCATATGTGAACGATCACTTTCTCTTGAACTGGCGTTAATTAATATTTAACAGAAGCAAAATACTTTTGAATAAATAGATAGTGAATGTGTAAAAATATTTAATAAGTCTTGGAATTTTTACTCTGCGTCTTAATTAAATCTTGATTTAGTCTGCAAGTTCGGATAAAAAGTGCGTTCAGAAAACAAACGCACTTTTAGGCATCATTATTATTGCACATTATGCTACTTGAGGCACTCTGAACTTCTGCGACCTTAAATTGTACAAGATATTAGAGTTTTTTGACGCGAACAGAACTACAAAAATCGTGTAAGATTCGTGCTGATTTCCCAAATCTGCAAAACAAATTTATTGCTTCTGAGCGGAGTTTCTGCGGATTCTGCACGGATTTATTGGAATCATACGCCCACCGACAGGGAATATCTACTTCCGTAGCTCTACAAATAAACTGCTAGATAGGTCTACTTAGAAGACCTACCGGGAGGAAAATATACTTTCTGTGGAATAAGCAAAATTAAATGTCACATATTTACAATTACTTTTTGTTTTGATCTGAATATACTTTCTTGCTGGTGTACCTATAAGAAATATAAAGTTGTATTATTTGCTAGCAATATTGGGCAGCAAGTTCCCAATCTTCTGTTATTTGGGCACAAGAATTCAGCATCCCCGTCCAGTGATTGAAAAAGTTGCTTTTTCGAGAATTTGTTTGTGATATATAATGATTAATAGTCCTGCACTTGTCTTTGTGAAACAAAATGAGTTACACTTGCCCAAAGCCAGCTTTTAGTGCAATGAAATATTGAAATGTTTTTGCCGAATATAACTTTTTTTATTCTATTTTTTATATTTCCTTATTTTATTCATTTTATAAAATGGCTTCTCTGCAACTGATGACGTATGCGACTCTTCAGATATATGAGACCATTTAGACCAGCCGTATCTCGTTTACAACTAAACATTAAACGCATTTTAAAAAATTATTTATTATAAAAAGTACGATAAGTTGTTCATTTTTGTTCTTTGCGAACATGTGAGTGTTTAGGCCGAACTAGCTCACATGAATATTAGAAAAGTCAATTTCAAGCAAGGAAATAGAGCATAGTGACGTTACTAAGATTATGATTCTGTTGTTAAAAATGTTATTTGTTCTGGAACGTAGCTTAGAAAAATTCTTTTCATTTCATTTCGAAACTTCAAGTCAACTGGAACACCGGAGCAGCTGTGGATCATTTCCGTCGCATGCAATCCCCCTCACTTTAAAATTATTGTTTTGCTTTTTAATTCTGTTTTATAAGTTTGAAATACTTTTACTTAATTGTTACTTAACAAAGCTACTTTTAGAAACGATATATTATAAGGGTTTCTTGCAACGATAAATGTTTCTACTTTTCATTACCTAATGAATAGCTGGCTGGGTGGCCTCATTGTGTGCTCCGAGCAGCGTAGCATTTTATTCCGCTTCATCGCAATATGTTACCACCATGCACAAAAACTCATAAGACTATTCCGGGTTTGTGCGGTCAAAGATTCCAGTCCTCCCTGATATTCTTAGAAATCATCAGGTGTGAACTATGCTCCAGTGAGCTTTCCAGTCATAATTCAAATTTCAAGTTCTTTTTTAGACTCTACTAGCTTACATCATTAGGTATTGAAGATAAAAGTAAGTTTTAAAGTCTGTCAGCTCCATGAGACTCTTTCCGTTTCAACATCATTTATTGCAGTTGCTATTTCGAGTAATTGACACTTTGCGGCGCAGACATTCAATTGGAAAAGAGGTTTTTTGATAAGAAACTTAAAGATGAACACTCAAACAGCTCATATTCTCTAGTTGTTAATATGCTATAAAACGTTCTAGTTTCATTATTTATATATATATATATATATATATTTTACTGCTACTTCTAGAAAGAAGTTAAGTACGCAGTCAGGTCTAATTTGCGTTTTAAATTGTTATTGCGGGCTGCAAAGTGTTTGTATTCTTCAATAAGTTAAGTCTATTTTCGGAGATCTCTCAATTATTGCGTCGCCTCTTTGGAGCAAAAATAAATGTAATCATTTTGTAATCTCAAACGGCCACATTTGAAAGCAGAAAATAGAAATCGCCGGCTCGGCTGCTGACGTCAGTCTTAGCTTGATTTTATGGCAAATCCTCAGTCATTTTCATCATTATTATCAATGTTTCATTAGTTCTGCCTAACTAGACTCGAATATGCTCTAATGCGAATATGACAGAGATTGCAGATGCCACCAACGGAGAAAAGACTAGCAATCTTGTTTGTTTATATGTATCCAATTGAATCTTCTCTATCTAACTCTGTGCATTCGACTGGTTTATATTGCTTGTTCTAATATAATCTGCTTATCTCGAATAGAGTCACAAAAACCCCTTAGGGGATGGATGCAAGTCATTTTTTGCCGGAAATTACAGCGGGTGGCCTTTTTCTATAACAAGCTTTCTTTTCTAGACAACGACCATAAAAAGAGATAAATACTTTTTTAAAGAGAAGTTACTTTTAAACTAAGGTAATATGACAAACCTGAATTTGTGCGTATGTAAACTACGAAAACTAAAAATAAGCTTATTTATCTTGTTCTATTTTTATTTTTGTTCTAATATCTATTGCATTGCTCATTTCTTTATCAACATTAATCCGGTACTGTTGTTAGTCAAAAGACTGACCGCCTCATCAATATGACTTTGATTATGGCGAGAGTCCATCAATTTAGGGGGATCAAAAGAGTCCGAAACAAGAAAAGTTTATATTCTTCTGTTAGAAAGATTAAGCAACCAAAGACTGCATAAATGTTTGCTATTTGCTGACTGAATGAAATCACTGACTCCAATATTTCATCGATTAAAATAGTATCTGCTTAAAAAATGAGCAAAGTCAACAAAAGTCGCGACGACGTAGGCAACTTTTGACCTCGGCAACGTCACTGTAGAATGATCTTTCGAGCCAACAACGGTGTAGCGATCGTCTTTTGAAGTTTGAAATTCATTAAGTGACTTTGACAGATAGCAAATAAAACGGGCTAGAATTGAGATTAAATGTAGATCAAAGACTATAAAAGCTCAATTTGTGAATATTTGAAATATTAGACCAATTAAAATAACGGTACTTTTACATGAAACCGTTATTGGAATAGTTTCATGAATAGCGTCCCCCCATTACTCATCGACTTTTTGATCCCAAATTTGTGGTTCAAATTAAAAAATAAACTTATTTCCCAATCTTAACAACAATGTTTATGAATGATATCTTATTCTTTTTAAACGGAGGTAGGGAACATTTTTAACGAAAACCTCTTTATTTTAAAGTTATCCTATTTTTAAGGAACACGACATTAAAAACTTTAAAGTGAAAGATGTGATTCATTTTGAGGCACGTGATACAGTTTTATTGCACCAACCTACCACACATGAATTTAATTCTTCAAACACAACTGGTCCTGCCGAGAAATATACCGTATGTATGACATACAATTAACAAATTCGAGTCAAGAGTAACACTTGACAAATATTGAGAACGCTATTGAAACCAATACATAACAGTGGGGGGCTGTACCCGAGAACAGTCATGTTCAGTAGTTACAGTGTAAAGTTAAGACCGTTAAACTATTGCTCTTTATTTGTAACTTCTCACATTCAATGCGATTATTGGACACTCAGCTTATTTAATGCAATAACAATCCTAAATATCTTGACATTAGTCGGCTATATATTACCTCTGTTTTAGATTTTTAATATTTTCTTTTGGTTGTAAACCCTATGCTATTTCTAGTCTTTAACTACAATTACTTTTAAACTTCTTCTATCCTCTACTAAACTAATCTCTCTGATTAACATAACAGATTCAATCTTCTGAAGGGGCTTCTTAAGGAATTTAATAAAATAAATTATCCGATTTCAGTTGAATAACTATAAGTTTTGATTATCACGGAAACAGCGAAAATATACTCTAGTGGTTACGAGTGGCTCGAATTTGTTCATTTATAGTTAAAACGATATCTTGAGAATATTCATATATACTAACAGTAGAAGTATTTTGCAAATGTAATTTACCCTTACATTAATTCTATTTATGATACCAACTATCCCAGGCTCCTGCACGTATTGCAAGCGAAATTTCTGCAAGACCACAGCTTCATGAGAGCTGTTGAGACCTTTATCGCATTACCAGAGTGCCATAGCACTATTTTCTTGTTATAATTATGTTTTTAAAAGATTCACTAGAAAGTTATTCATATATTTTATTTTAGATATGACCACGAAATCACGTGGACACTCTCTTAAAACTACTACTACAATGAAACCCCCTTTACTAAACCATCATGATTGTCTAAAAACACCAACACTTAGCGATATGCTTAAGGTAAGCTTAGTTAAAATAAGTTAAATGTTTTATCCCGTTCATTTAATTTGATTTTTATTAATAATATTTGGGATACAAGAAATATAACTATATTCGTATTGTTCGAGATTATACAGAAACTCACAATTCATGACAATACCATTATAAACAAGCAGTTTCACTTAAAATGTTTATATAAAACAGTTTGCCCTCTCTAATTATAATAATTTTTTATATTCTGCAGTCCAATTTCTATAAAAAGCAAATTCCGGCGCAATGTTTAATTGTTTTTCATGGCGTAGGCGAGAATTAGTTTATAGAAATTCAAAAACAATTTCAAACAAAAGGGACGCTGGGAGGTTTAGTTTTGCATGTTTGGATAGCCAGCTTGCATACCGTTCAATCTGACCGCTACCGTTGGAATCTATATCGTCATTTTCACGTGGGTGGTCTTGGGGCTGTTTTCCACATTTGTTTGCATAGTTGCAATCAAAATGACGCCCACCTTGAAAAGGCATCGGTCCGCCACACAGGTTGTTAAATGAAGAACAGTTTAAAATTCAACCAAACCTGAGCAAAGTGATCTCAGTGAGAAGGAGCTGCTCTCCGCTGGAAATGATAACTTCCAAGGACCACTCATTGTGTTTTTAGTTATCCATTTAAAAACAGACACAGAACAAGTTCCTCCTTGTTTTCTTGCATAAAACCGTTCTGCGGTTTCCGGCGCTTATTGATACATCATAGTGCATTTATTCCTGCTACTCAGTTTATAAATCTAAAAGCTTCTTGTGTGGGCCGTCCATTTCCCTAAAAAGGTCATTAATACAATAAAGTTATTAGAGTTATTAAAAACATCATTCAAACACTCGAAATAATTTAGTAGAAAAGGTCGCCTTTATATTTTATTTTCTGACTTATACATTTTACTGGTAATAAACCGTGTGTGTGGGCGCCCACACATTTGTGCTATATACTGGGATCATATATTGTTAGTCAGACGGCCTTATCAGGGTGTGTGTTCGTCTCAGCCGCCCACCCACTCAGAATACAATTTTAATTCTGGATATTTAGACTCCAACCACCTTGGGATCGCCGCAGAAGAACAATTCGATATTCGACGGTACACCGAGGATTCAATTCAGTGCCAAGACAGGAAAGTCAGCACAGGCATTCTTCCCAGAACACGAACCTCTATTCTCAGGTAAAAGCTTTGCTATCTTTCACAAACTTATTCATTCAAAAATGCTTGAACGTACCATTTTAATATAGGATAGTTTATTATTTTCTATTATTGAAACCCATATGATTTTTTCTTATATTTATAAACATTCAAAAAATTATTCTAATATATTCTTCTTTTGTGAATTAAGGAGCAAACAATTAATTCAATATGCAGGTTGAGAATTCAGTTTTACTGTTCACCAAAAAAGTTTTACGTCTCATGTTTTACGCGTGTTTGTGGCTAAGAAAACTCATTATTATAAAGTTGTTTACTGACAATAATTGTATTTTGACTACTTAATATCTAATTTCAGGAAGTCTTGAGATCGAATCCATATCGTTTCCGCTACAAACGCCTACCTTTGAAGGTATCTTAGAAAACAGACAGGAAATGAAAATACAAAACCACGTAATTTAGGTGATAACAAGAATACAGAAAAGCAGGCAACAATCCAGTTTAAAGGATCTTTAACCACCAGTCTCCCACTCACTCCTGGAGCTACTTCACCAGGTAGGTCTTGTCTTAAACTATCGTTCTGGTCGGCTCACAACTTGGGGCTGAAGTTCGCAGTTATGTCTTGATACTTTTTGAATACAGGTTAAAAAAAGCTGGCACTTTAACTGCAAAGCTTAATAAAATTCCAACTTTTTTACTTACTTTGCATATTATATAGCATATAAAATCGGATTGTCTCTATAGTGCTAAGTAAACAATATAAGCAATCCAAAATCAAACGAACAAAGATTTCAATTTTCCGTTTGTAGAAAAGTATAACGCAATATCTGTTGCGGAAAACTTTTCCTATGCAGATGTGATTCATTGTTGAATTATTTGCTATTTTGTCTCTGATGCTATTGTAGCACGTAAAAAGGGGAGAAAGAGTTGTTAGTAGTATTCAGTTACACCTGTTTCTTTATAGGTTTGTCTGCTTCAAATTTCCAGTTCTCGCCTATGGTCGAGCATTTCCTACAATCATTGACTAAGGTACGCTTAACCACAACGAATACACTATCTTATGTTTCTACCCAATGGTTAACCGGTGTTTTCATTTATTGCTTCAGGGATCTGGATTACCAGAACTAACTATCGTCGACGCTAAGACTCCAAACACCAAGGACGCGCCTGATCTTTTAAAGGTATATTTCTATTACATTAGACATCATAAACTTCCGCCTTTGTTTAAAACAAAATACATAAGGTCCAGAGTGACTAGTTATTGTTACGCCAATTATTTCCTGAAAAATTAGATTCTCAATTTAGGTTGTTCGAATTCCAAACGAAATCAAGAAAGAAGAGCAACAGGAAAGAGATAAAGAAGTAACCAAGACCATTAAACTACAACCTCCTCCATCAGCGCCATCGAAGAATGTAGGTACAAGACCTTTTTTAGTAGAAATATTAAGTTATTACAAACTAACATTTCTTTATTCAGCGTCGCAGTCAGTCTTCTGCCTCTGCTGTACCTCCGACAACACTGGCTCAACAACCTTCTGATCAGAACAACCCGCACGTGTTGCATGTGCAACTGTGTGCACCTATGATGAACGGAGGAGTACCTATGCATATGGGACAGTACCAACATCATATGAATCAACATATGCAGAATACAAACTTTAGGTAAAAATAATTACTTAGGGTTACAATAGAAATGTAGAATACCAAAATACAAAGTTATTTCTTTTAAAGTAGAGAAAAGAAGATTTGTAAATAGAATGGTGAATCTTTTAAAAGCATTGTAGGTGAACTCTGGATTATAATTTAAAAATACCCATATTTTAAAGTAAATTTGGTTTCAGTCACTTTGAGCCGAAAACGGAACCAATGGATGATTACGGGTATCCAACGGGTACAGCTCATGTGAATACAAATTACAGTGCTATGTATGAGCCGAACGGTAATGCTCAGTTTTAAAGACTTGCTAAAACGTGTATATTTAAGGTTATCCGTCTTCGATGCCTCCGAATGACAACCATTTTGGTTATCCTTGCTCTTCGAATGAAACCAAGGTAGTAGCATGTTCTTCTATACAGATTTGAATAAACTGAATATAATAAATATTATTATAAATAAATATATGTTTCAGGTACAAGCTGAGACAAGACAAAAACCTTCCCCTAGACAGAAATCGGGTTCCGTGTCGAGTGGAACTGGTAACTCGTCCAACGAACGGCCCTATAGATGTACCGTACCCACCTGTGATAAGCGGTTTTCAAGGAGTGACGAGCTTACGAGACATTTAAGGATTCATACTGGACAAAAACCATTCCAAGTAAGAAATATAATTATACATATAGTCTGTTTCAACACCTAGGATTCCAGCGCGGCATGATAGTTGACCGAGCGCGGGTGTGAATAATAGGCTGAAAAGGGGTCTGCGGCAGCGAAGTGCCCGCTTTTGGTCTGCGATTTCATAATTTTCGTTTTTTATTAATATTTATGTTTTTCACACTGTTCAAGCAACTCAAGCCGATATCGCCGCATTATTTTTTACGCTCGCGCCCGCGTGCAAGCACCGCGCTCGAATCCTAGGTGTTGAAACAGACTATAGTTTAACTATAGAAAAATATCTATAACTATATCGTTGACTTAAGCTCAAAACATACTGAGTAGCATTGCATAACTTTCATTGAGTAATAATAGTATAGAAACCATTGAAAAACCATTGCAAATAGTATATTGTTACTTTTTATCTACATCTAAGTCTTTGTGCATAAGACAATAATAGTTGCGAAAAACAAAGCCCCCTCTGCTTAATGTTATTATATTATTTAGTGCGACATCTGCCACAGAGCTTTCTCTCGGTCTGACCATTTGACCACCCATAAAAGAACTCATACCGGCGAGAAACCCTTCAGTTGCGACCAGTGTGGTCGAAGGTTTGCGCGCAGCGATGAACGAAAACGTCACTCAAAGGTTTGTTTATCTTCATTCCTTCGATCGGAGCCGACCCGAAGTGCTCAACTCGAGAGAACGAAATTACTCCCATATATCGATTGATTGTAGGTTCATACAAAACCGAAGGCCCACCATAGGAGACAATCACCTTCCGACAATACATCTTCATTTATGGAGGGTTTCATGGAGGTCTAATATGTTTTATAGCAGGAGGTCCAGCTAGAAGTTCTTCTCATCCTCGCAGTCAGCTAAAGTCAATAACTAACTAGCTGGGCCAACGACCCCCCCCCCCCTCTCTTTTCCTTCCAGAAGCATTGTATGCCTCTATCTGTCCAGATTCGATTTATCTTTATTTAAATGTCGATTCTTATAATTTATGTGCAATTAACTATTTATAAAACAATTATACAATTAATTAATTGGATAGATACGATGTTGTACTTGCTTATTCATTTCCGAGAAATCTCATTACTATTACTTGTCGTTAATTCCAATAAGTGCTAATGCGTGGTCTGGCCCAAATTTCCCAATTGTCCCTTAACAGTCTTAGATCTATTTCATTTTAGAAGAGTACTCTTTCGGAGCATATCATGATCAAGGCAACAGTAATTAAACTTTTTTGACATAATATCTTTCTTATATCTCGCGAACACCTGACACAAGAACAGGACAGAGCAGCACTCCTACTCTAAGCAACCATAACAGATGCCCAAAAATTCTTTCTGTGATTGAGAGTTAGCCTAAGCTAGTGAGCTAGCTAAATATAGAATTTTTAAATCAATTAAAACTAAGGGTAACTAAGTGTAAAGTTCCTTTTCTTTCTGAGTGGCACCCCTAAACAGTTTTCCACCACCTTTTCTGCGTCTCTTCTGAGCATACTCTCTAGTCTATCGGTCATTGTTTCTTTCTCTCCCCATCAGGTCCTCTTTAGTCCTTTGCAGACAACTGAGTTTATTAGTGTTTGTTTTCTGCCTGTGTGGTCTCTAATTTCTCTATATTTAATCTTCCACGACCACCCAGCTAGGGTAATCTCACTTCACCTATAATATATGCTGTCTTTTCATATAAAAGAAAGTTCATTTTATTTCTCTATCTTTTTTGCTGGGGCCTCTGCATTCTATGTCTGCATCTGGTTCTTTGGACTCTAACCTTTTTTTGCACTTTAAGTCTCCAATGTTTCGCTCCGGTTGCACTTGGGCAAGTTCAGTCAGACCATGCTAAGCTATATTCTCTAGTTGTGATCCCCTTTTTCACATCCGGTGGCCACCACCCCCACTACACGTATGTATTATTATATTTATATTATATTATTATATTATATTATATGTTTCCTGATTTACATATCTTTGTTAGTTATATTCTAGTTCTTTTTGTATAGAATGAGTTTTGTCTGCAATTTAGTTCAGAAATAGGCAAAATACTTTCGCTGCACTATCCACCCATAAATGTTACCGAAATTGTTATATTAGTCAACTGCAGTTAATATACTTGTTATTAGTGATTATTCGCTAATAAACCTTCATTGTATTTGATTTTACTAAAAACAATAACACGTTAGACAGAATAATTGCTAAAGAATAGCATTTATATGATTCTCCCAAATTAGTGAAATCAATCTTCTTGCGGGAACAAGATTTTGTCTGATGTCGAACGGCCTCTAGTGTTAATTGTTGATATCAGATTGAAGTTAATAAATAAATTATTGCGAGTTTCGTTTCAATTGTTTCGTTTCGAGTTATTCACTTTTAATATATAGATGGTCTATTCACAATGATAGATTGTTAGTTATCTTCAATAATGTCATAGTTAAGGCATATTTGACCTAGCATCGTAGTAACATTGCTATTAGCAGTAAGCGGGAATATTGCCTAGTTAGTAGGTTATGTTGATTAACGTCCTATTATTTTCTTATTCTTATTCTATTTGACCCGTAACTGTTGGTACTGGTTTGTGCACTCAAGTGCGCGCCAAAAACCGTTACCCCCCAGTAAAACGGAATTTCGACTCCACCAATCTAACAATCCCATTCAGCATTATAAATTGAAAATTAACATATTACTATTTTACTTTTATTAGTTGTACAAATTTCGAATTTATGCACCGGACGGCAGTGTCACGCCTTATCGCAGTGGCAAAAATATTTCGAACAAAATTGTCCTAAGAAAAATCGTTTTCAAATATTTCTTGTTTCACCTTTCTCATTTATTGAATATAAAAAAACTAATAGTATTGTTCATTTAGTCTATTGACAAATGGAATCTTTTGGGTTGTATATTCCGCCAGTAAAAGAAGTGGATCACCTCGAATATGACCACCCACCAACATATTTCACTCTTCGGCCGGTAACCGGATACAAATGGGTATCGGTAAGTAGGAAACTTGTTTCTATTTTTACATATCTTATTTTTATTATATCAAATAATATAAATGCGATATTTAAAAATAAAAACACAACACAGCAAGACAGTGGACCCCATATGATTCACAATGATACATAGCACCATGTCTGCGAAAATCTTTCTTTTGCACGTGTTTTCTAAAAAATACTTAGACAATTTACAAACTCATTTAATGTAGGTATTTCAGGAGAATGGCAGAATACCTTCTCAGACTAATCAACCAATACAGGAGGTTAGTGTTGGAAGGCCGGTCCAACGAAAAATGAATGTATGTTGCTCCTTTACCCGCATGTCCATCCATTTAGTTAACGCACGATATTTAACATTCGCTTTCTCCTAATTAGCTCACTTGGATTCTACCTTAACAATACTTTTAATTATGTTAAATAACAAACTAATCTGTTATGTTTTAGATACCTGCACCGCCACCGGTTGCATTGACAACAAAGCCAAATGGAATAGACCGCACCGGAGATAACTCACCACCAAAGGTAACAGAGACATAATTATAAAATGAAGTTTTAGAAATCATTGCAGGTTCCTGAATGCGTACCTCTTCTTGAAGAGAATATTCCCCCATACGCAGCGGGGAAAAACGGTTCTGAGTCCAGAAGAGAAGTTATGCAAAAAGTACCGTAGACATATAATTATTAGTTTTCAGTTAACATATTTGTAGGTGATCGGCGACTACATGCGTATCTACGAAGATGCTTTGACCAATGGGCAACGTGCTCATGCTTTTAGTGTTGTATCGGTTAGGAAACGTTTTGTGGATCAGGTATGGCATGCTACTACTCAACTACATTTCAATCTGACCGACGTTGTTTTACCATTTTACTTTTGGGTCTAATAGTTTTAAACTTACTTAAAACGGTGCAATCAAAAAGCATGGCTAGTAAGCAGTATAACCCTGTGATTCTCATATTTCCATATAAAATGTAATAGTAAATTAATTCAAAACTCAATTCTTGTGTTTATTCTAGGGACACCATCAATGTTCGTGTAATTTTGAAGTTCTGGTAAAGAATGCGGCCTCATTTGATCATATAAGCGACGAAATGTGGCGGCGATTCATAACAGAATGGAGATGTTTTGAGGAACAATTAGGGTTCTATGTAACACGTTTGATACAACAAAAACAGGCAGCTATCAAAGTAATAAAGCAAGAAGTACATCTAAATGTTAGACCTAATGTTAGTTCTGCTACAAATAACGATGATATACTTGTTCTTTTAGGGGAACCATACATCCACTAACAACGACAAAGATGCTGCTATTCATGCTATACTCCAGGCTGTGAGTTTCTTATATTATACTACAATGAGCTATGGACGGAGTTCAACAAAAACAATCCAAAATTCTTGTTTCAAACAGAAGATTGCTGAATACACTTCTAATAGTGAATGTGACAGAAGTACTCAATATACTATACATACGCGTTATTATATTCAGGGTTAACGCCTTACTATAAACAGTATAGTTCTCGACAATCATCCTATTGCAGGCTTCTCCTCATGTTGGGGGAGCTCCAGCCCCTCGGGAGCGTCAGTCTACTCCAGTTCTCGCTGGCCGTCCCTCGACTCCGGCTTCTTCTGCTCAGCCTAACACTCCTTCCACTGCCAAGAAAGAAGAAAAAGGATTCAAATGTCTTTTTCCGGGTTGCACCTGGGCTTTCCGCACCCGCTACGAAATCACTCGCCATCAGAAGGTTCATAACAAAAATGTAAGTTACCAAAATAAATAAATAATAAATACCAAATTAACAGGGCGAAAATCACGGAACTAAGTATATTGGTGAACCACCCAGGGTGGATAGGCCTATGCCGCCGCCGCCGACTCCTTCTTCCATGGCGGTATCTTCTCCCATGATGTCCATGCACGCACCGGTTTCGACGCCGGTGGTCCATGCGGCACCGATTAGAAACAACGAGTTTATGCATTACGAGGACAGTTGCATAAACTTTATACAGGTTTGTAAATTAATAGTATAAATAAATTTATAATTGTTTATTTCAGAGAGGATTCGATTAGGTGCTTGAAATATCTTTATGTCTTGATGAATGTTTTGCTTCGTTATAATTCTTTGTCCGAATATGTTACTTGTTTTATTTAGGATTTATTTTGAGTGCTCAGTGTCAAGTGTCTTTTTCCTTCATTTGTTGTCATATCCCTCCATTCGACTGCTAATTCATCTCGCTAGAATAAAATCACTCAGTGTTTATCTAGTGAAGCTAGTTGCCAAATTATTTAATATTATATTTACACTTCATTTGGGATAATCACCTATTTCCAAAAAAGAGACTTTGTAGTTCGACCTCCTTGAATTCACAATAATCATTGCTCCATTATGTCATTGGTAACTATTATATTTACTTGTATGCTGGTATACGGATCTCATCTTGGTTCCGCTATTATGTTTCAATTTACTTATGTTGCATAATAAAAAGTTTGTTATTATATTTTCAATAGTTTTTAGAAAATATTGAAGAAAATAAATTCTAAATAATAATAATAAATATTCTAAATAATTACTTTACTTTGTTTACATTTACATCTTACAGACATTAAACAAAGTTTGAATTTGAGAATCGATAAGTTTAATTATTAATTATTGTTGATTTGTTACAAACTTTAAATTGCTGCATTGTTAATGCTATTACATCGAAATCTTCATTATATATTTTAATAGTGTATTATTTTAGAATTGTTCTTGTATTTTTATTTTCTCGAACCAAACGTGATTAACTATGCCTCCCTAGCCACAATCTACCTTCCGAGAGACCAGCCCAATGAGGTATTGCTTGACTTGTAGATGTTATATCCTGTTTAATAACCCTGTCTCGGTAAATAATAACACTATTCTATTAGGGTTTATATGAAAACATGTTAAACTATTAGAAATTCCCAAATGATTGGTAAACAGATTTTCTACGAACACCGGCAGGACGCATCACTTGAATCTGTAATGACTTATTATATTCACGCTCAATACTCAAAATAACCCTAACGCCTCCAGCACTGTCCTGTGAACCATCATGCTCGGATCCATCTCTGCTTTCTTGAATTGAAAGTCGAGGACCCATTCGAAATATCGAAGGTCGTAAAAAATACTTAATTATCTAAAAATGTTTTATAAACTTACTTTCTTTTCTGATTATTCCGTGTAATAGCATAGTTATCTTCGATTACTGATCCGCGAGGGGCTTGCTCCAACAAAGTACCTTCTATATCATCACTACAAACAGGGTTACAAGACATCAATGGTAGAACCCGAGAGACTTACCCGTGAACCTTTGTCGTTATTACAATCTGTTCATATGAACGAGTCACTTCTTCTTTTTCGTCGTCCATTGTGGATCCAATAAGATTTTCAAAGTACATTTTATGCCTCTAAACTAAGAAAACAAAGAATATTTACTATAGTTCTATTCATGTTTACAAAACTACGAAATCTATTCCTCTTTTTCATTGTAACTTTCATTGTATATAATTTCTAATAAAAACTGCACCTCATCATTGAGAGTTCCCCAAATGGATTTAAATAGATAGATAAATATTTCGAGAAGAGTAACGCAACTCATCCCGAGGAACAAGCCCATACTACCAGCAACATAACCTGACAATTAATATAAAGTAAACTGATTAATAACATTCATACTTAACAAATCAACAGCCTTAATTCTCTTCAATTGGGTTATTTCCTTTTTCTTCTCTTTAAAACTGATTTGAAGTAGAGTTCTTAAGATAATTGTTAAATACACTTATTGCTGTCTAGTATATCTTACGAGTTAATTTGTTTCCTCAATTTCATTTGGGTGACCGGTGTTACTTCAAAGAAGGTCGAGTAGCATTCAACCGGACAATCACATATAACAGTCATGTCTAAAATAATAATCAGTCTGCTCAGCTCCATTTCTGGCAAATCAAGGGTGTGCACGGGCCGACACTGTGTCTGAGATGTTTAGCCCGGTCCGCGAAAACACCACCCCTTCTCCCAATGCGCTAGACAATCGAAACCCGCGTTTCGAGATCCAACAAGAACTGTGAATATTCAATTCAATTATACTTACTTCGAAGACATGACGTCATTTCCATTAAACTGCATGTTCGCAATTGATCAGGAATAGTGTAGAATGGGCTACATTGACAACTAAACATCTTTACTATTAGACCTTAGCACTGATTTGTTCATAAAGAAAATTGATTTTAAATTTCGCTAACTACATTCTTTTACAGTTAGAAACACAGTTTGTTAAAAAGCACAGCTTTTGTAAACAAAATGTTACCGTAACTATAAATAGTAATCTTACTTGTTCCGAAAATTCTGTTCCTTACATTGCCGTTTGCATTTGATTTGATCGTACACCCTCCCATCGGGAAAAGTAGCGGACCTGCAGGAACCCCAGTCTGATTTGTCCAAAAGATTTTGCTGAATAAATATAAAAAAATACAATATATTGTTTTTGTTTTTATAGTAGTTCATCTGATTCTTGAAGACAAGTATATACTAACTTATCTATGGATTTAGTAACCTAGTTCACGCTTACCATTAGTTTTGTTCAACAAAATTGTTTTTTTTTCACTTAAAATCTGTTTTCTCTTCATCTATCATTTATATATAACAAACATATTTGTTAACTCACGTGCACGGCTTCCACAGACATTGTGTTATAGGTTCCTTTTCTGAGGTACTGGCCTTTTGAGATAATATCAGCGGTTCCGTTTCTTGCGTGTACCTCGAATAATAGTTCATCTAAAGGATTGTTATGAACCGGATCTAACTTATCACTTGCCTTTATTTTGATTAAATATTATTTCTATTGGCTTTGTTATTTGGCTATCGCTTTCGGCAGCTAACTCTTGACCATCGAACGTTACTATGTCTTCCCACCCTTCCAGTTTGAAACAATAGCCTAGTTCAGTTAAAGTAGGATTGAAATATTTGCAATGGTCCTTCACAACATGCCCATTCAACCTCAGAAAGGATATAAAGTCATGACAATTAGGCCTGCAATTTATTGTAGAATAGAAATGTTTACAACGGCAGGTGAAAACAACAACCTACATTACGTTTCCACCGGAGTGAGATTCTATAGAGAAGGTGTTATATATTGTATTTGGGCCGCACCATTCTCACCCTGAGTCCAACCGTTCTATATTCTACGTGTATTCCTCGATACATCTCATGAAGATGCAGTATAACCAACACACTATTGGTCAATATATATGGTGTGAAGATGGACGGCTTGGTTTGTCGGGACAACCACGTTTCCGAACTGCGCGATTCCAAACTGCCGTTTCCGAACTGCCATTTCCGAAATGTCCATTTCCTAACCGGTCGAAACCGAACCGGCCGTTTCCGAATGGTGTGATTTTTTATATTTTTTCCAAAAAAACATGAAAAATGTAACTTATATTTATCATTAAAAATCATTATTAGATCAACATTTGGTGCTGAATTGAATGCAGAAGACCCTTTTCTAATAGCTTCGATAACTCGGTTCGTATCGAATGTTGATCTAATAATGATTTTTAATGATAAGGATAAGTTACATTTTTCATGTTTTTTTCCTAAAAAAATCGGCCAAATCACACATTCGGAAACGGCCGGTGCCGGTCCGGGCCTGCCCAGGCCGGCCCGTAATTTTGTCAGCCCTGACCATTATTAATATGGTTTTCTAAAGATCATACCTACTTTGTCTCTTCCATGTATTTTCTAATATCCAATTTTTCAATTGATACCGGAAGCTTAGACGAAATTCCAAGAAGTTGGGAACGAACTTCCCATTGAATGTTACCTGGATGATGAAATACGTTATTATAAATTATAATGGATTCGATTCCTACCAACTGGATGGTCCGATATTCTACAAATGGTTATTGCGGGTAAGTCATTCAATTGCACTGAAGAGTCCAGTGTTTTCAAAAAAGTTGGTCGTGAATGGTAGAAAAATAGCATCAAACCGCTCTGAGAATAGTTCAATTTAAGAAAACGAGAATACTCTTACGTGGATCATAAACAGTGTTAAACAAGTGACGACCACTAGTGACCAAAATATTCTAGAAGGCCATGTTGCAGATGAATATATGCGAATCTGTGTGAATCATTCTTAGTTTTTAGTTTTTGTTAGTTTTACCATTCCATGATACGTAGTTAACGATGTGAATTCCTTAGATTCATCGTCATAGACATGAAGTACTATTCGTCGTGTGAGGTCTTCACTATCAGTACTGGTCGTACTCTGCGCATCAACTTCATTATCTGCTTTTTCACTGTTGGGCGCATTCGACATTACTGCAAACAGGTAAATGTTAATATTAAGCTTTTAAATTCCACATATATTAATATGTTATATTAAGCGATAGTAAGTTTATTGTATGGACACTAAAGGAAAACTGTAATAGTTGACGATATGCAATTTCATGACTAGCCCCTCTTTTCCCACGAGAAGATAAGGCTGCGATAAGAATGCGTATATTCTTGTTCAACTCGAAATGTAAAGTATATATCACATAACTGAAAACAATTACACTACACGGCTCGCCGTGCCCTAAGAATATGGGACAGAGCAAATTTAAATGGTGAAATCTTGATGCTCATACCCTGGCTTATTTTGTGGAGAAATTCATGTTAATTTATATATCATTGGAAA
>JAQGAV010000018.1:0-71636 GCA_034691345.1 Phasmarhabditis papillosa | reverse complement strand
CCCAAACCTGTAGTACAATTTAACCAACTGATAAAAGGTCGGCAATTATGGGCGAAACCTTTTATCTTTACAAATTCGAACCTTAATTTCAATCTTTAATAATTATTGGATGATTTCATTTCTTTTATTTACAAGCTTTTGATAATAACAAATTCATATTTCGAGATTAATTTCTCGAAATGAAAAGCTTAAAAGTTTTTGCGTAGTTTTAAAATGACATTGGAAAAATGGAGAACGTTTCTTTATAAAAACTATAAATAAACATAGGTTAATTTAAAATAAGAAAGAAAGAACATAAAGAATCTCAATTATAAATAGATTTGTTCTATTTGCAAACAAAATGGCTAGTTGTTTGAATGTTTAAAGGTGTAATATAATGGACATCGTAAAGGGATCACGCGGGATACATCAACAGTGGTTGATTGCGGGAAAGGTAGATACAGAGAAAATGAACCCTCACCAAGTTAAGTAAAACCTTCGGGGAGATTCTATTTCGTTTTTTAGTGAATGAGCACAGTTCTTTGTATTTTGATGTAGTCCATTTTCATGACTTACGGTATCTATTTCAAGACCTGTGCTTCAATAAGTACAAAAGGGAAACATCCTCGTACGAACTGGGCGGATTGGGACCACGGTTGCAAATCTTTTAAAGAAATAAGTACTTGTAGGCTTATGGGGGTGGACTCTACGCGTTTATATCTCACATCTTGCTTCGATCATTCACAAAAATAGCGATGTGTCACCATCTAACTCATTTATAGCTAGATTGAGAGTTTGAAAACAAACTCTTCAAAATGTAAGTGACGAAAAAGGAGGGAGGGTTTCATCTTGAACAGACCGAATTATTAACTCTCAACTAACTGTTCAGAATAGAACATTACCCAGCCGTCTGCTACCTGCATAGCCGAACCTATGGAGCTTCTTTAGCTGTAAAAAACTACAAGAATCTAGCTGTGAGTGCCAAAAGTACTGCTGTTGATGTTGGTCGAATAAACAATTTACGATCGCAATTGATCATAACAGAGCAGAGAGCACATCAACTGAGCAACTACAGACATGCAAAACAAAAATATTTGCTATGACCGGTAATTATGAGTAATGGCAGATCGGTGATCGTAAGATCTATATAGTTAGGAAAATATTGAGTCTTTTGTATACTTATTGAAAACACAAAATAGCATTACAACTGAATATTGTGTAATTATATTATATATATATATAATTAATATAACAGGTAATACTACTGGTAAAGTTAACCATTAGTTGATACACTTTTTACTGAACTTGAAACTAATAGTCAGACCTACTAGAATTCGTAACTGCAAACCGGAAATAATCATAGTATTTTCATTTATTATCAGACATGCTGAAATGGTTGGAGATTTCAAAATGTATCCTTGGATACTACAACTATAATTACATGATGATAATAATACAGGAATTATATCCACAAATCATAATAAGAAGCTACGATAGAGAGATATTTAACTGAAGAAGCTTAATTTAGTGTATTCTACTTTTTATGGAACACGTCAGCGATTCTCAACGAGACAAAAACGACATTTGGGGTCGAATATCAGACTGGTCAAACAAGAAGATATTTTAGAGCAAAATGTAACATCTGAGAAAACTGGAGTACCAGAAGAATTACCCAAATAACATTTTTGTGGATGAACATTTTTATGCGGTCGTATAGCGTTTAAAAAGCTATATTAGAAAATGAAAACAAAGTTTAATTTAGGAATATTCTGATTGTGAGTAAATTTATTGTAAGAACACCATATCTCGGAAAGACAGTAGCATAAATCTGGTCAAAAGGTGAAAGGGGATTCTCAAGAAATGAATTAGTCTTCCGCTTAAATTTTCAGAACATAACATGCTTTACAAGTTTCTAGATCAAAATACTATTTGGGATTACGGTAGTTCTGGAGTCCGGTTTTACTAGACACCAAAACATCGTTATCTATCTAGTAAGATTAATGATGCGTTCTACAACTTTTAGACTAAAAAACCAGTTGGGGTAAAGGTACTCATTGTCAGATCAAACTAGGTCCTTAAAACTTTATGATTAAACTTTCGTTATAGTATTTAAGAGATTGGTTAGATTCAAGTGATCTAAAAATATATAAATTTAGAAATATTCCCACGTGATTTTTAAAAATTGCAAAAGTTTCAAAATCTGCAACCGCTGCGAGTCATGCGCTACTCATTAGTCGTATGCACATTGAAACCCAATACGCGTATTGCCGAAATTCAATTGGAAGACCACCAACAACTTTGATTTTTAAAAGTCTGTCGTTTGGTTTGTAATATTTTATGAAATGTTTCTTAGACAAATAAAGTCGGGAAAAATTTATAAATAGGACAATATTATTTAAATTTAAGGCCGCAGCCTTCGCAGTCACATTTATTAGGGGTGATTCTACTTGCGTCTTCAACTTAGCTATAATTGTATATGGGTCTTCGGCTAGCCAAAAGTTCAGTTACTGAGATACCGTAGCATAAACTGTAAGGGCACCATAGAGTCACCCTACCTTGCATAGCGAGATACGGGATAACGTCAATTTATCTACTTCAACCTTGTTATAAGCAAATTGTTTAAAGAATTTCATTAGCAAATTACTGGTGTTATAACCAAATCTGGTTTATTAAAATACGGTAATGCTTGGAAAAAGAAAGAAATCAAAAAGTCAATTCGTCTTGTGGGGTCCTTAAACTTATGGGATGCCGTAGGCCGCAGTTTCAACCATTCACAGTAATACGATCCACCAAATAAACGTGTAATTACATAGCGGGAAAGCAGTTCCATAAAACTCTGGAATTCGGAAAACGAGCATATTCGAAAAACAATTGTTGTTGAGGAGGATTGTAATTAACGTGAAAGGCATCAATTAATATAAATATATATCTATGGAGCTTCAGATGAGAGCTTAATGTATTTATATAGTCTTCTTCAAAGCCGTAACCGAATGATATATCGCAGCAGCAAGTTTAGGTTGATCAAATCCAATATAGTTGGCGGACTAATCGCTTGCAGTTATAGGTCTAATAAATTAAAATTGGAGCATATATTTGCTCTGAATGTAATCTAAGTACTCTGATAAGCTCTAAAGGGTTTGCAGTTCGTACCGTAACCCTTTGAAAGCGATTAGTCCACCAACCTAGAGAGTTAAATGATCCAGTGCTTTGTTGAAGATAAGGTTTGCGTTTGGTTTAGTCTAACCTATCATAATGAACTATACATAGACTAAGTGAACTAACTATAAGATAGCTCTCTTACGCAGCAATACAAATGTTCTATAATAATTGTTACGTTAGTCTAAAACTATAAAATATCCTTAAAATACGGTTCCCGATAGTTGGTGAGGTATGAATTTCGCCTATTCGACTAAGCTCTCCGGTTCTCTCTTTACTCTAACAGAAGCATCAATTAATTTCAATAAACACAGCCTAAAATCAAAACCAGATGTGTGGGGAAAAGTCTGAAAATCACAAGGTCTACACGCAATATCTGCAAATACTCAATGGGGTGAACTTTGAAAATACGGAGTCTTGCTGAGATCATATATAGCAGCTCATAGTGGGGTTATGTTAAAATATAGCTGGGTTCCCCAGGTACGAGCCAATTAAGTTATAAGTATACCTTTTGATTTTCAGATTCATCCGTGTTCTGCTATCGGAGTTTTAGAGTAAGGCTACTCCAGTTAGAACGTGCAAATAATTATAGAAAAGTATAATTTGACTGGGAATGCACTATACACAAAAATAAATACCGTAAGAAACAATTCAAAGGTTAAGTAAACTTTCTTTAACCATGTGTTGAGTACAAAGTGAGGAAATAGCGAGTGTACTTGACAATAGGGCAATTCAATAAAATTCAACAAATGTATCTACACATTTATAGGTTTGTCTATGTAAAGTACAGTTTCAATTCTCGGAATAATACTGGCGTACAGTTACTAAATTTCTAACCCGTTTTTGAATGTTAAACGAAAAAATTTGACACTTGATTGGAATATTTTGCTATGGAAGTTTATTGCTTAAATGTACTAATTGATAGTTTACTTTTTATTTTATGTTTTATACATCCAAGTACTATATGTTAGAGAGGAGTCGTCGTTGCTCAGAAGATTACGGACAACGGATGTCCGGAATGCCGGTTTCCGGAAAATTTGAAAACTTCCAATTTCCGGCATTTGACTTAGGACACCGGAAAATTTAAACCTTTTTGAAAGTTGGGGTAATCGAAACAAAAATGGAAAGAATTTTAATCTGTTTTTATATACTTATTCTGAGAGTCACTTAGTAGCAGAGATAAGCCATATCTTTCCAATAAACAGATTTTACATCATTTCCGATTTCTGGCGTAATATTCTTTCAGTCTTTCCGGACAATCATGTTCTGGACTGAACGGCCTGTCCTGAAGAAATCAACTATCATTGTAATATGTGCAATACAGGCAAGTAAATAATATAAATGTACTTTTATTTAAAGTGCTAATTCCGCTTTTATTATCTTGTTCAATGTAATAAACTCATATATCTTTCGCCGACAATAAGATATCCAGACGACCTTCATTAACTATTTAAATTACTTTACACAACCTAAATAGGGTTCGCTGGAATAGAACTAGTCTTGTTTTGTTAGTTTTTCATTACGAAGAATACATAATCTCTTATAACGTTCATATTTATAAATGTTATAAGTTATTAGGGATATATAGTTAGTGTTGTAGAATCGACCAGGCTGACAATTTAGAATGGAAGGCCCAATACATTTTGACTAAACATTATATTTCAACATTCTAACAAAATGCTTGATTTAAAGTGTCACTATTGAAAGTATCCTACAAAGTTGGAAATTTGGACGACAATATGCAGAATTTTTAAAAATGGATCCGGATGGAGAACTTTTCACCACGTGTGGGTCCATTCCCACTACAGCAATCCAAATATGCTAGTTTTACTTCTACGTTTTCATTAAATTTGTAAAAAATAACGTTTAATAAAAATGTAGTTTTTTTGTAAACTTCTCGGAAACCCTCCCTATAAAGACCGTTCTAGACCGGCTACACTTGATACTTGTAACTTTCTTAGCCAATATATAGATAGAAATAGCCTACGCTAATGGAAAGCAGACAATACATTCCATAAAATACAGAATTTTATCTTAATAGATCTTAGATTTCTATTTTCTTTGCTTTACTAAATCAAAATATACGCAATTCTCCAGAGACTGAATGTCAAGACAATATGTGTTCACTTTTTAAGGAAATTGAATTCTGCGGAAATCATTGCATTGCCTTATTATTGTTATAAATATTCTACGATGCAGCTAAAGTGTTTCCAGGTGTTCAGCTGTTTCATTGATCCAAGTTATGATAAGCTTATGGATAGACCTAGTATAGGGAATTTAGATCTAATTGTAAGAGTAAAATAGAAGCTGCATCTACATTTCACATCTTTTTAACTTGTTGCCCATATTGCTCTAAAATTTTTATCTTTCTAACTATATGCACTTTCATATATTCTGTTTTAAAAATATTATGAATACAACGCTCCATCCAGAATACTCTGGAACCCTGTTTTGATTTTCGGATTATGAGTTCCGAAAAGTTCAGTCGCCCAGCTAGAAATTGAGATCATAAGGCTAAGATAGTATTCGTAGTAGTCCCTTCTGGAATATTTGTTCCTCTAAGAGTTCTAAATCCCTTTCATGGAACAAAACATATTTACAGACGCATCCTTCGCCAAAAGTGGTTCAAAACTCATTTCTGTTATTCAAGAACGGCCTCGGATTGTAAATGGTCCAAACTTTCCTTTGTTTCCCGCTCTTTTTACTAGGTTCGTGCCTGGGCCCTCCCGGTTATGCGCTCTATTTTCACTTCGGTGGTCCTTCCTTCGGGGGGTGCCGCGTCAAAATATGGCCATTTATTCGTTGACGGAGTAGAGCATTCATGCGCCTCGAGCAGCCTCAGACCCAGCTAAAGCGTTTTCTCTTTTTGTGTTATAGATATGCATATGGATGAATAGATAAAATAGAAAACATTATGTAGTTGCAGTAGGTAGAAAGCAAGTATTGAGCCTAGTTGGTTACAAGACTACATAGACCGGTTGTTAGATTATATATTATTAGAACTTATACGGAACCCGAGTACATTTTCGTTTTTGTCTTATTTGTAAATATATTTATTTTAATACCACAGTTTTAACTTGTTTACCTACTATCCGTGAGTAGTTTCTGCTTCTTTCTGAAGTTGAACCAGAAAGTTAGTACGGTTTTAGATATTTGTTTGACTAACTATCTTTCGTTTTAAGTACTCTTGCTGCCGAAATTACGCGGCGCAAAGAACCTAAGTTTAGAAACTGACTGTAATATAATTTAGATTAACGAAACACTTTCATTCCCTTTGACAATCTTAAAAACTTTATAGATTTCTCCCTAACTATGTCAAATTTAAATTTTCTTCCCAACCCCTTCATTAGTTAAGTGTGCTTGAGACTTTACGAGTGTTGTTTTACGGAAATTAAAACCCAACTTTCTTTTTCCATCCTTAAAACTTTGCTATGCGATATGATTTGAAAATATTAAACAAGTATTACTTTCTTCAAATTGATAAATATTTAAGCACGGACAATTGAGTATTCATTCCTGAATCTCCAGAACTCACTTGAAACATACTTCTTTCATAAATTTCGTTACTTTTTTCATAACTTTCTAACTTTTTTACATTTCAGATGTATTTCCTCTTCATAATTCACAATTTCCTAACCTACACAATAGTCGCAGAAGGTCGATCTCACAGTTCTATAAAACACTTTGAATATCCCCATAACTCGGAAGAACTGGGGCTTAAGCCAGTTGTAGCAGGCAGTGAAAATTCCGAAACTGACGTAAAACCTACTCCAGCGTCCTGGGACGAATTTAATGTAGCTAATAATATGGTGGAAGCGATTGATGAATTAAAAGTAGATCCGACAGTGCCGGTAGCTAAAGATCCGGTGCCGGAGTTACTTTCGACAGTAGCAGCGGTAGCAGAAATTGAGAGCACGAAGTCACCAGATACAAATGTTACTATAAATGAAGAAACAAAGCCTACTATGAATGATTTGCTCGTGACGACATTACTAAAAGGTATAATCTGAGAAGTTAATGAGACAAAATATAGGTTTCCACCCCATTTCTCTTTTTGTTAGCTCTAAAGATTTTCCAAAAACTATGACTCTTAATTTTTTGATTTCAAAAAGATGATACTTTAATTCCGCATCAACAAAATCATGCAAACTTCTGGTCAATGCACCCTCCCAATTGATTATTCAGTTTCTGAGGCTCATTTAAGGTATTCCTCTTTCATCTACAAACGAATCAGATATAACAATAGGAACAATTGGTCCAACTGACTCTGGAATGATTGTGATTGGTCCAACAACACCATCCAAGTTAGTTAAATATAACATAGTTTTTAAGATAATAATGTTTATAACTTTTGAATAATAGACCATTGCTTTACAAAGTTTATTTCAGATATTATTCCGCACAACCAGCAGAGCCTCCATTCGGAGCTATAACACCTATCGATATAGATGAAGAACGTTTGCTAAGAGCTCTTGCTATAAGTAAGTTCCTAGGTTCTAATTATCTTTCTCTTTTGAGTTTAACATTTACTAATTTATCTTCTGTTAGCTAAAGTAATATTTTTTCATTGGAGGTACTTTTAGTTTGTAGTAATCACTAGCTAATATTCCGCAACTGAACGAGGTTTGACGAAGCAATATATATAGTCTGTTTTAAAACCTAGACCGCACGCGGTGTGAATATCCTGCAGTAATGTAAATTTTTTCGTTCAAATTCGCTGGAAATTGCCTCCCTCTCTTCGGGCGAGAGAACTTTTTAAGGGAACATTTTACACCACTGTGGGATAAATACTCACAGTGTGTGCAGTCTAGGTTTTGAAACAGACTATAATTTTGCTATTATTGATGTACGTCTATTGCTTTCTAATAAAGCATAGTCGGTTCTAAGTAAACGGTATTATGTTTGTTTATCAATCTCTTGATATATTAGGTAGTTTGTTTTAAACTTATGATCAATTACTTTATTTTATTTCTTAGCTTATCTTTTAGAAGAGTCTGCGGATGGTACAGAAGAAGAACTGTACCGTAGATTATTAGATCCTAAAAGATATGAAAAGGACATTAGACCTACAACACATCATTCTAAACCAACTAATGTTACTTTTGGATTTCTACTAAATCAGATTGTTGAAATGGTCAGTTTTGTCATATTTACCCTAGTTTACGCATGTTAATTACAAAATTGTAAAAGAAGCTTATGTATAAGTTATACAAAAGTAGTTCAAGTAATTAGGTTTGAGTAAACATGAGAATTCCACTACATTCTTATTATATTGTTTATATATTATTTCAATAAAGTTAGCCAAACAAATTCAAGTGTATATATTATTCAAACCAATGTATTTATTTCCTTAAGGATGAGCGCAACCAAGTTTTGACTACTCGCAGTTGGTTGAACATTAATTGGATGGACCATCGTCTAGTCTGGAATCATACAGAGTGGGGAGGCATTAAGACTATTTATATACCACATCAGAAGTTATGGAAACCCGATATTATACTTGTTAATAAGTAAGTATTTCATAGTTTTCTTTGTGCGGTGTGGTGTTTGCCGCTTTACTTATATATATCCATATTTTAATTTATAACCCCAAACATAACTTCAAAAGATTGATTGTGGAATAAAATATAGTCGGTATCAGCAGCTAGTTTTCTAGCACAATATGCTGGAAAGCAGAAACGAATGAAAATCCGTGGATTGGGAGCCTTTTATTTAAGAGCACATTCATTTTATCTAACACCTCCTCTCTCTAGGATACTGTACTGGCTCTTGATACAGACTATATGTTTATATTAATTAGCTTTTATGTTCAAACGAACTTTATAAAACGTTGTTTCCGAATCCTCCCTTCCCACGTACAATTCTTATGCAGATTTGTCGCTTTGCCAAATTGGCGGCAGTAACCTAATTTAGCCGTGGCGCTTACTCCGCGTCGTTTTTTAAGGTTTTGCTCCAAAAACTTTACGACTGGGGAAGTAGGGGATAACAGAGCTTTCTTTGAATAATAATATTTCAATAAATAATTAAATATACTTTTGCAATGCTAAACAGGCTTTACAGTGTTTGGTATTAGCGGCATTATAAAATCTCCGTTTAAAGAAAGTATAGAAAAATCTAAACAGAAAATTCAACATCTGTAGCATTTAGAAGGGCAAAAGATTAATTTTGATCGGCAGAGAAAACTTTTGAATAATGAAAATACAAAGAATATAACATGTTGGTGAATGATATTATTACAGTGCAATCCGCGAGTATCATGCTTCGTTAGTGTCTACTGATATAATGGCATCTTCAGATGGTAATGTAACATGGTTATTCTCTGCTTTATTTAGGAGTAGTTGCCCCATTAGGGTACGGTATTATCCCTTTGATGATCAGGTTAGTCCATTAGGAATACCTTTTACTTTTTTTGAAATTTAAAACTTATTTATTATCTCATAAAAAATTCGGTCGTTTCAGGAATGCGATCTAAAGTTTGCCTCTTGGTCCCATGACTTGGCCGAGATAGATCTAGGACTGAATACTGACAAAGGGGATCTTTCTAGTTACATGAACAACTCGGAATTTGATCTAATGGATATGATTGCAATTAGAGAAGTAAGATAAACTACATAGTTTACTTCTTAAGTTTATCAAAGCAGTATTACTTTATGCGACGCTACCTGTTTCCCGTACATAATATTCATTACACCGTAGCTTATAAAAGAGACCCATATTCACATCAAAAATGTTTCGGCAATTAGTCTATGTTTAAAATTGAAAAAAAAAAGAAATTATGTTAATTAAGTGATTAATAATTTTGACTGACTACAGTAACAGTTTTAGGTAATTAAGTTTCCTTCAAAAGAAGACAGTCTATGGCCTTCTATTGTAATTAGAATTAAAATGCACAGAAGACCGTTGTTCTACGTTTTTAATCATGTAAGGTGGATTAGAGTTTGAAACTGAACGGTTCCGATTTATATCAACCTGCAACTTTTGTTTGAGTTAATGAATGGTTAAAATGTTATAACTTTAAAAGTGTAAACAGGCTCGAAATCCATCTTTCAGTTTTCGGTTACTTTCGAAGCTTTCCGTAGTATTGAAGCTAGCAAATTCTTGGTCAAAGAAACTTTTCACACATTTTCTAGATTATTCCCTGTGTTTTGATTTCTTCAATGGCAGTTCTTGGCTTTCTTATGCCTCCAGAGACTGGAGAAAAGATTAATATGATTATAACAACTTTGTTGAGTATGGGAGTATATCTACAGTCTATTAATGAATCCATACCTCCTACTTCCGAAGCTGTACCACTTATTGGTTAGTTACATTGCAACAGTATACTTAGCTATTCGGTTTTGATATTTTCGGGATCGTTAAGAAATTGAGGAATATAAAATTCCCTATTCGAACGGGAAAGAGTACAGTATTAGGTATTGCAATGGGGAACACCCTGTTAGTTAAGGACATTATTATAGATAGAACTTATAGAAATATATTAATTTTACTATTTTAGGAATGTATTATGTTTCCTCGTTATTTATGGTTTGTTCGGCCACTTGTGTGAATGTTATTACTCTTAATATGCACAGGAATGGAGCTGCCAATCAAGGTATTCAAATAAATATCTATTTTTACATTGGTGCTGTGTAAGTGTTTATTATAACTGAACTAGGATGAAAAAGTTAGATTTTCGATTGGAACTACTCTATTTGAGATTTCGTGCATATGTTCTACAAATAAATGAAAAACTTATAAACTTGCAGCAGATTAGTTGTTCGGGCAAACTAGCCTATAAGTTGTGACTGCTATCAAGTACAGCTTTAAAAATACTTAATTTTGCAGGCCGGCATGTTCCTCTATGGATGGAAAAGTACATACTTGGCTACTTGGCTTCTCTAATGAGAATAACTATAAGAGAACCCGATAGCATTGCTCTGCTAAAGACTGCACAGGTATGCAGTATATCTATTCATTTATGCAAAATGAGAGAAACGCTGTAAAAGCTAGTAGTTACAAAAACACGTAGCCTTGCTAGGTACTACCGGCTTTATAGGCAATTTCCGTTCACTGAAACCATAGACCGCGGACGCGATAGATGATATGAAAATACAATAAACTTCAATAACTAAAAATCATACCCAACTTCCATCTAAACTCTTTTACTTCTAAATTGCTACATCTCAATACCTAAAGTATTTTAGAGTAAGAAGTCGACACTACGGCGGAGTTCTATACTTCGAGATCTTAAAAGAATTAAAAACTTAGAAAACCAGAAAGGAGAAAGGAGGCGCGACCGCGACGCCAGTTGCGGATGCATGGAGTTTAATAATGTGAGTCTACGAACTACTGAACATCTTCTCAGAGTATGTTTACTAGAAATAAAAAGTTATTAAGACACTTTATTTTCTACAGATAAATAAGACAATTTATTGATTTTTGTTTAAAACTACTAAAATAATTTAGGATAATGGTATCGGCGACGAATCAGATGTAATTCCGTTAAATAAATCAGTTGCCAATGGAGGTCCAAAAGTAGAGCTACAGAGTGAATCTGCGTTTATTGGTCGTCTATTGGGAGAACAGGTAAAATGCATAAGGGATAACACATTAATAATAATAGTTACCTATTTTCTAGTTCTCTTTTATTTTTCATTAATCTTTTTCTTTTAGATAATGCCCCGAATGTCTTCTAGTAGACCTATAATGTTAACAGAGTTTGAGAACAGATTCAGAAGAATTCTAAAGCGAATATATAGAAGTCTACAACAACATGAAATAAGAGAGGAGGTTAGAAAACTCAAGTAACTTTAATCAAACATGTGGCAAACATGATGACATGCGAAGGTTTCGTTCTCGGGTTATGTACCACACATCTTATAAGATGTACTGTCCCTATCTCTGGGTTTCTGTAAAATGAATATAAAGATCTAAAAGCTATGCCTATGTGAGTCAATATTCCCGTATTTTATATTATTCTTCATTATTAGAGGGTATATTTCTAGATCCTCGATGAACGACAGCGTATTCAGTGGCAATGGCAGCAGCTAGCTTCTGTAGTTGACCGTCTACTGCTTCTTATGTTCTCTTTGGCCACTCTCTTTACCATATCCATATTCCTGGTTCTACCTGTAGGCTTCAATACGGATCCTAACTTTCTTAACTTTCTTATGTAATATCTTTTTGTTTTTAGCGAGCACAGGTATAATAATCAAATTATATGTTTATAAATTGTTTATTTTCAAAGTTTAGTGGATTAAAAATTTTAAATTTTTGTTTTTTTAGCTGTCCACGATTTCGACTCTAGACTTTCGTTCCGTGTAAATTGTATAAGAGAATCGTCTAGTTCTTAAAATCTTACCAATGTCGGTTAGAAATATCCTACTGATCTTCTAAAAAAAGACTAGTATTTATATTTCAACAAACGAAATGTTGAATTGACCCGATCCCCCAACCCTATAGCTTATATTTCCGTTTTCGGAATCAAATTAGCACTCTAAAATGATTTCGGCGATGTAACTAGTCCAAATGAACTCTTTTTATGGCATAATTATAATACATAATTATTATATTGAGGTGGACCAGCCTTCACTTAGCCGACTGTCTTTCACATACAGGATGCATTATCATCCTTGAGAGGGCATGAATAGAATGAAGGTACATAAGGTCGATTGAAACTATAGAAGGCACTTTTGTGGATAGTAGAACTTAGCTTTGTGGTTTTATAATAAGAGAAATTGGTTGCTTACTATCAATTCATATATCACTTTCTTCGTATAAACTACGAGATAATATTACGTTTTAACAATAATATCAAAGTTGTAAACCCTTTTATAGCCTACCTAACTTTGTCATTAAACCGTATAAAAGGTTCGTTTGAACTCCTTTCATATTCGCTAGTTATCCTTAGGTATTCCATCTATATATATAATATTAAGTATAATTACAGATGTTGTTTCATCTACTTTACATAATATTAGTAAAGACAATCTCATGTTTTGTCTCTAATACTTCGCTAATTCGAATTGACCAATGCGGTAGAAATGAATGGTTTGTAAGACATTATATTGTCTATGTGTGTGGTCACAAGAATGAAAGCAATATCACTGTGGAACGACATTTAACGCCGTTTGGTAAGCTAAAGAAAGATTATAACGGATCTCAAGAGAGATAAATTGACCGAATATTATCAAGTTAGAAGCTAAGTTATGATTGATAGAAGTCCAGCAGGTTAACTCTTGACTAATTTTATAGGATGCGGAAGCTGATCGAAAACAAGAATATAAAAAAAGTTAGTTCTACAGGTACAAGATACTTTATTTGCTTGTAGCATTTTTCAAGGATTGTTTAGAACTTACTGAATTCCAGTATTGTTTTCGATTCTAGAAACTACTATTGCAGCTTGCGATCCCACCAACGGAGTAATTGTAAAACAACGCCGGCGACCGGTGTTCCTTAACGAAGAATACGTAGATGAAAGCGGATTTGTTTATGAATGTGTAGAGGATAAAAGACTTAAAGCTGTTGTTTGGAGGGCAAAAGGTATTTTAAAAAAGAGTTCAGGTTAACCAACTGTACTACAAGGAAATGTATTACAGTTGAATCACTAGGTTTTTTACAATAAGCCCCTAGCCTCTAGATTATTTGCTGGTAAAAAGAGATTTAAAAGCTAAAACTAAAAAATGTTACTTATTATTTCTTGATTATAATCTTTCCAGAGTGTTTTGTGAACAAACAACGATTTCTGCCCGGTCACTTTGTAAAAGAGTACCCTAAAACAGAATTCTTCTGCTACAAGGACATAGACCAAGTTATTCGGATTAGAATGTATCGACGTTAGTTTACCAATAAAATAAATAATCTTTGAGATTGTATGTATTACTTTTTACCTTCTTATTCAAAGTCGAATTTGGCTCCTAAAACTAACCATATGTTTAGATCTGAGAACTACATTTCGCTTCTAGCAGAAAAAACAAAATTCTAAAAGTAAACACTAATTTCCGGAATATTTGTAAAATTTTTCATCATTTCAGCAGTTCATAATAGATGCAACCCGCATGCGGAAAATGATGTAAACTGTAAGATTGGTCAAGTACAGGTTGGTAGCCCAAACAACTGACGCACCAAAGCGGCATCTCAAAAAAAAACTGTTGTCAATAAGAAAAACTTTGTTCTTACTTATGAGCATACCGTATTGGAAAATAACTACTGTAAAGGTTGTATTACTAGTTAAAGGTGTTTTTAGACTATAATAAACTCGCACTTTGGCTCTGGACAAGCATTCGCTTATGATACTGCAACTGGTCGACCTATTCCAGATCCAGCTGATCTACCACCTACGGTTGCACCTGTAAGTCTACCGATAGCATAGAATGCAAGCTATTGGTGCAACTATTTTCACCTATGGACTTTCCAAAATTATATTAGCTTACTTGAATTTTGGAGTGCGTAGTTACATTTAGAAACCAAAAGTGTCTTAATATCGTTTAGGATCCAGAAAGGCCGATTACCATGAACCTAAGGTACGAGCGTCTAAGACCTTATCCAGCACATCTATTAAGAAGTCTGCAGGTAAGAAATTAACTATCTCAAGGTAGAGCTCGCTGTAGAAAAACATTTTGAATTCTCTAACTCAGGGTTATGAAATGTTTGCTTTATTTTCAAATAAATCGTTTTTCAATGTCGGGAGACTCGATATTTTGAAGCAGAGATATTCAGACAGACATACTTCTGGTTTTCAAGCACATTACTTCTCATCACCAATTTCGATTTCATTAAAATATGTTTCCCTTATCGTTTAGTGGTTAAATTTACTGTTTTACCTTAGGGAACCGCCTTTCCATCAGACTTGGTTGCTCCTTCTGAGACTTCTGCTCTTATATTGCTCAGACCGGATAAAGCAGCTAAAAAGGAGCCCCATGGTCAGGTAGCTACTGTAGAAGATGCAACTAGAGCGCCAGACCCAAATGCATTACTATTGGAGCAAATAAATAGTGGAAAGCTGAGCCAAGTGGAAATAGAAAACCTATTGAACCAATTGTGAATCCATTAATATTGATTATTAACTTATATATATAGCTGTTACTATTTTAAACATTAATTATAAACTTATTTAAAATGTTTATTCATGAAATAAATATGTATGTTTCTAGAACTTTGCGGAACATATAACTAAACTCTCTATACACAACCCCTAACACTAGAAAACGTGGATACGTAGATTGCTACCATCGCGGTGTAAAAATTTCAGGCCACAGGGAATTTAACAACGCGATGTTAAATATTTGAAGAACTAAGGAGATCAGAGGTAAGGATAGATTAGACCAGTAGAAAAGTTAGTGCTTACGGTAAGACAGAGCTATTTAAACTAGCCTTATAGTGTGCTAATATCATAATTGAGATATTAGTAAAGAAGGCTTGGCTGAAATATTGAGCTAGGATAATATCTTATGCAAGAAACCGATAGTTTTCTTATTAACTAAACATCTTTTATAATTACAATTACTGTTAGTTCTCTTAAACTAAAACTAAACATCTCTCTGTTAAAAAATCTAACGAAATAACAATAAATAAGTAATTGGAAATTAAATGTTTTGCTATACAGATTAGCAAAAGTCAAAAAGTTAAAATACAACAAAAAGAATTAGGATAGATATGAAATAGTTAGAAGAATGATACAGTTGGATATCTTCTAGAGATTTCCATGATTAATCGATTAGGACTCAGTTCGATGTTAAGAGTTTCTATAGTGGCTAACGTCTCTCGTTTGAATGCCGACACTTTCTGGAATGAGAAAATAATTATATATTTAAACAACTATGCTCTTAAAAAATAAAAATAAAACTACAGTAAACTAAGCTCTTATATATGTATGTAATGTTTGTACTTCAAACATAACATATTAGAATAACTGATGTCTGGTAAGACAGTCGGATAAAGGTAACAAACTTATTGAACCTATATGGAGAAATAAATGAATTTTCTATTTTCTTTCATTTATTCCATATTAATTGATTTTATAAAGTAATGTATATTTTATAAAGTAATTGTTTATATTATATACACCCATATTAATAATTATATACATTTTCCCTATTAAATAGCTATTCTCTTACTTGAATATTCGATATTCTCAGTAAAATATTGGCGAATCTCGCAGCTGCTTCAGAGATATCGTTCATCGACTGAAATTAAAGCTAATTTAGATAAGTATTGTAAAACTTATAAAATAAAACATTTTTAAAAGAATAGGAACATACTATTATAACTACTAATTAGTTAATCTCACCTCTTCAATATGCTTCCTTAGACTTTCCAATAATCTTCTGCGCTTAGCTGATATCAAACTAATTGATTTGAGGCTAAGAGATAGACATTCTGAAGCATTTCATAATGGTACTCTCCGATAAATAAAACTGCCGGAGCATATTTCAAGACCCAGCTCGTGACGAAATTCTGGGAAGCCAGCTGGGCTAGGCTTAATAAGCGAATTTAAACTATTAGTTTACCTGGATCATAGAATATAATTGCCTGAAGGAGTAAATATTCTATTCTAGTTAACTTCATTCTTCTTATTGGAATTAGAATATCGTCTATTATTCCAACAAGAGAAGATGTTAAACCAGAACGGCCAGTAGGTAAATCGGCAGAGGATTCGTTTGTTGACTGATTACGAAATCTGTAAACATGATCAATTAAAAAAAAGCGAGTGAATTTAATATTTTAGCAATAAAAGTTAATATTAAGTTGTTTAAAACTAATTTAGTAGTGTTAATTAAATGTTACTCACCCGCAAACCCCATCGGGGAATTCTATCCTATCCAGATGTCGCTCCGGAGTATGGAATGCTTCAGCTAGAACAAGATTAGAGAATATTGTATGAACTATTAGACGCATTTTGTCCTCACGATCGAGACTTGAAAAGACCTGAAAAGAAAAATTAATTAGTTTGTAATATAAGTTATGAACAATCAAGTAATAATTTATATATTTTAAACAAAATACTTCTAAACTACCATATAACTTAGTTATAAGTTATTTGTATATTTAAAGTCAAGGTCAGTAATGTCGAGTTCTAATGATATAAAAAAATAAAAGATTGAAATACTTGTGACTAACCTCAAAAGACTTAGCCCATTCCACCAGTATATGTATGTGCTTCGCCCTCCAGTAAGCGAAATTCATAACAACTCCTGGTTCCATGGGTGTAGTGTACTGAAAGCCGTGGCTAATCTAATAAATAATAATGATTTATATTTATTTTATTTATAAATAAAGAATCTAGTTCTTTTCCTTAAAGCTTATAAAGTTTTAAATGCTCATTTTTGCTTTATCGTCGTCACTGTTCATACTTCGAAATCTATATGTTACAAGATATTAGGTTAGAATAACATATATAAAGGGTGCTACGGCTGTGAAATAAAGTAATTTAAAGGCATGGTCTACTCAAAATTCATACTAATTTTCATTGCTTTATTCGATAAAGTTATTCAAACTGAATTTAAATATGAAAATCGAATTTCAAAACATCAATTCTGAACAAAGGCGGGATTCGGGTATCGATGCCCGAATCCCACCCCCACAACCCTGCGGCAATAACCAAGCTACAGTAACCCGCCATGAGATCCAAATTTTCAAAGTGACGTAAAATCGTTCATTTTGATTCATTTTTTTTGTTATTTCATTATTTCTGAATAACTTTTCAAAGTGAATAACACAGAAAAATAAAATGAGCAACACATTTTTGAGTAGACCGTGCCTTTAATCTAACCTGTAAGAAAAGACTACGATGCGTTGAATTACCTTATGAAAATCTTCGTCGAATGCTTTACTAGCTGTCAGAGCTTCTTCTAGGGTTGGGTGATTGATGAGTAATTTTGAACGAAGTAGGGTTTGATATCTAGAAAAAGAAACCGTGAGTTTCAGATTGATGAATCCTCAATTCAAAGATATATCTAACTATTTTAATTATATTAAATATAACTTACTTTTCTTCTTTTTCCAATAACAGAGTAATCAATGGATCTTCATAATTTGTACTACAACAGTCAGTATTGTCACCTATTTTCTTTGTTGTTTTACGATTTCGACGACGTTCGGCGGTTACCTCTGAATATTTGAAATTTCAATCACAATAGAATTTTAGGAAATCCTAAGCTTTCTTTAAATTTTCTGGTAGAAGAAGCCCTTTCTCAATTAGTTAGTCAAATACTCACTGTTCAAATTCTGTAGTAGTAAGAATGCTCGCAAAACAGAATAGCATATTTGATCTATACGGGGTTTTTAGACCGGCCGGGCCGGCTCTCATTTTTAAGTATTTTCGACCTGGTAAAATGTGGATAAGTCCTTTGTAATATTTACCTTTTCTATTCATTCCCATAATAACACATTTCTTATATCTACAGTGTCTACAAGAACATCTATGATTCTTGTCTATTACACAGTTTCCATTGTTCTTACACGAAAAGTTACGATTCTAAAGATACAACATTAATTTGCCTTAAAATGATATTCACGTGGATTTGGGCTATCGGATAAAAGTTGTTGTTCCTCTGAGGTTTCTAGGTTTGTATTCTCCTAGACGAAAGCTGCTTTACATTTTCAAAGGATATTCGCCCATCAAAAACAGGTTCGATATTTTATAATATTGTCACATGCATTGATGTAAGGAGAACTGGGCGGTATTGGATCATTTTAATTCTATTATAATTAAAGTTGTATATTAATTAAAATTCTACCTCTAAGACAACCCTTCTAAAGAAAGTTTTACAACCATTACAAGCAGATGCACCATAATGTTGGCCGGTAGCGTCGTCACCGCAGATACTACATAGCTCGCCTAAGACAGTATATGTTTATTGTATACATATAAGTTTATTTATAATTTTAACTATTGATAATCATTTACTCTTAACTTCTTTCTTACCTGGAGTTACACTCTTTGAAGTCTCTGCTTTAGGAGTATGTCCTTCTTCGGGCGAGTCGATCATTTCTTGTTTTATAGTTGTACCACCTTCTTTGAGCATACTTATAGCTAAAAGATACGATATTAATCTTAATATTATAAATAAACTAATTAATGAATGGATCATTAATTTTTAGAATAAATGTCACATTGAGTTAGATATGGATGCTTGTGAAAATTCAGGATATGCTCGGTAATTGAACAATTATCATATTCATTTTGATTAGATTTAGTCAGCTTAGCTATTCTTCCAAACTAAAAGATGATTGTTTGAAGAATTATTAATATTTATTTCAACATCTATAAAACTATGTGCAGCAGATGCCTCAGTTAGTTCCCCACTTGACTGCGTATGTTCTCTATGTCTTACCTGAGTATCTAATGTCATCATCGTCTTCTCCTAGATGCGGCAGAGCCTCATGGGATACTGTATCCATCATCTGAACATTACGAGCTTCAATGTGAATCATGAATGAAACTAAGAGAAGAAAATTTGAAAACGGATCAGTAAAAAAGAAATAAAAACATTTAACCATTTACATCATTTACATTTTCGATTACCATAAATGACCTAAATTGTTCAAAAGAACCAAAAGAAAAAATACTAAATCTACTATTTGATTTCAAGTAAAGATGGCTTTACAACTTTTATTTGCATTACAAATGTTTCATAGAAATTGTCCAATACTTTTTCGAATTCATCTTTTTTAGAACAGCGTTCTCGATCTTTGCTCACTGAACTATTTCAGCGGCATAAACATTCAAATGCCCTAATACTAGGAATATTGAACTAATTATGCACTTTATAAAGTAAATATTTTGTATAACTGTCAAGCAAACATCATTATAACAAGGAACAAGAGAAGTTGCACTTTCTAAATGATTATATGTAGAAACACTGATTATAGAAGATTTCGACAACAAGAAGGATTAAGGTTGAAGTAAAATGGAAATAATTAAACTCAAAAGTTGCACTAACGCATATTAAAAGAAAATTAAAAGAATAAGATTGATTGAATAAATAAAATCTCATATAACTTTAAAGAACGTCGGTCGGTAGGTAGCTCAAAACTTAGTGACGTGCGCCTTTTCAATGCGTGCGGTAAACATAAAGTTTATAAGATAAAGTGCAAAAAATATTTATAAAAAATCGCAGTGTTACGAAAATAAGAGTTTAACTCATATCACAGTATAACAAACATTAAAACAATGTCTTTCAAAAATATTGTAGCTATTGCAAACAGGAAGGAACCAATGTGGATATTTTGATGTGGTTTGAGGGGCTCGAAAACAATCGTCGCACATTTGAACTTAAATTGTAAAGCTAAGAATGTGAATGGTTGCTACAAAACTACAGAAAACCGCTGCTATTAAAAAAGGCGGTAGCATAGCACATATGGGGTCTATCTGTTGCGGGTGCGGAAGAGTTGCCTTTTAAGGTGACAAGTCTAAATTACAACAAGAGTAAACAATACACTCTCAAGATTAAAATCTAATTTCTTCAACTTGTAAACGGTCTAATTTCCTTTCATGTACAATTACCTTATCAACATTTGCAATCAAAAGATAGGTTAATTATATTTTTGCAAAGCTTCGAATATAATTCTTATATTATATAGTCCTAAACTATAGCTATATTATTAGTATTATCTGTTTGTCCAGTCTACTATAAAGTTTTAAACAGAGTATCATATTTTCTATTAATTTATGTATTCGAATTGGACTATTGAGGGCTAAAGAATTGTATATAGTATTCTTTTGATTAGACACTTTTCGGTTTAGTAAAGTAAGACAAACTTATTTTGCTAACTTTTAAGTTATTCTTCGACAAATCTTAAACTCCGCGATCTTTTTCGACTAACTTTTCTCTGCGTGAGTTTATTTGTAGTTAGTTGAATGCACGTAATTTCACTGCTCTGCGATCTCTGAACAACACACAATTAACAGCTAAAACAATACACAATCGATAACGATTTAAAACATGTTAACTCTATTTAAATATCAGGCACATATGCAAATTTGCAGGTTACGGGGTAAATAGATAGTTATACTACTTTGTATGATCTATATTCGAACTGGCGTGTTTTTGTAAATGGGGGGTTAAAAACATAGGACAACTCTTAAGAAATCAACTTAACTATTAAACTTTTAATTAATCCCGGATAGGACTACACGGTGTAGTCACTTTTTTTAAACGAAAATTAAATGTTTATAGAGAAACTTATAAGTTAGGTGATGTGAAAAGACTACGTGCTAAGAATTGTGTAATTTGACTAAATAGATGATGGGAGCCGGCACATTCTAGAATAAATAAGTTGTATTAAAAATAAGTAACATTACAAGTTACTTGATAATATAATGTTTATCTAACAACTATTTTCTAACTTTTGTTGTTTCAGATTAATTAATGCTAGCGAAAATGTTTAAAATCTTGGAAAACTTTCTAGCATTAAACAATACTTCATAAAAACCGGTAAAACTTAAAATCAATGAACTCCTTATTTAAAACATTATTTCTAATAAGTAACGCAATTAGTACTTAATTCTAGTACTTAATTCTACTTCATTTAGTGTTGCAAACTATAAGCATCATGGTCCTTACTCAAAAGTTACTATTTATGTTTTTACTAGTTTCACAATAAATTTATAGTTTTTAAATGACATTATTAAAATATATTAACAAAAGTTAATTTGAAAATCATTGAATGTTTCTGCTATGTTGAAGTCGAACACACTTTGATCAGTGAAACAGAGAAAGTCCAAGGCCGCCAAGATTTTATAGCGAAAAACTCAATTATTTCTGAGAAAACATTAGAATTATCTTAATCTAGCCATAATAAAATAATATAATAAAGTGTAAAACACATCAAGGTAAGTTTAACGATATAGTCTGATTCAAGAGTAATAATGGAGTGTTAAAAAAGAATCTCGTTGAAAATGGCTCTAAAAGTATTCGAAAACCGAAAATATACGCACAATTTCCTTAAAATACGCAAGTAACACTCCATTATTACTCTCGGCGCTGAATATAACATCGTGGGTTCTTTTTAAAGGTATTTTAAATAATAATAATATCGATTTTTGTTAATCAATAACGATAAAATAAACCTTTAAAGATAACTAAAAGTATGACAAAGGTCAGTGTATGTTGTAACAGAGATCAGTTGATGTTGGCCGATTGCGACTGAGTCGAGAGGGTTTGCGTTAGGGCGCATTCTAGACAAAAGGGGCGGGACAACACGGACAACATTCACACAGCCGGCGACGACACTATGGCAACGCAATGCTCGATTAATAAATATTTTTGGATAAGCATAAAAGTAATAGAATAATTTGCATTAATATATTTGCGATGATAGTTGTAATTAGTATGCATATAGATTGTTTTTAATAGGATATTTAGCCTCATTTGATAGTAACAACAGAATATACGGAAGGTTTACCTTTACTATTTATTTGTCGCTGCAATCAAATATTATAAGCTAATTATTTGTAACTGGTTGCTATTTTCATGAGACGGAAATCATTAACATATTTCAATTCAGTAAACGTTTTTCAAAAGAAAAAAGTTGTTTTGTTTGTTGAAGAAAATTAACTTTTTTACAGTAATTTGCATTTTCGTGTTTCATGTTTGGATTACTGTAGACTGTTTACACACATATTAGCTAAAAACCAAGCTCAACTGGCACATTTGATGTTTTCCTTCGGTTATCAGAGGTTTTCACTTATATAAATTGAAAAAAATGGTTGGAGCTTTTTGTTGCAAATTTGGTTGATTTTGCCCTTTGCCGCAGGGTTGTTGGGGCGGAGTCCTCTCTCTAACTCCTTCGCAACGGCCGCATGAGGGTCCGAATCCCACCCCGTGAGGACCTAAACGTAGGGTGGCAGGGTTTTCAAAATGTCACAGCTTTGCTCAAAATTAATTTTAAAAAGTTCGGTTTCTATATTTCAACTCAGAATGATATCCTGTGTCGAATAACAAATTAAAATTGAGAAACAATTTTAGAGAGTACCGTACCTTTAACATGAATCAAAAGAAGACGGATGTTAATGCTATGGTAACGGCAGAAAATTTTGTTTTGATAAACACAAAAATAACCAGATAATTCGCATTAAGCGGATATTTCTCCTAAAGCTCCTAACATTACACAGGAACTACTACGTAACTTGCAGTTTGTGGAAAATATTTTTGTAATATACGGGAATTGCCTAGAAAGGAGGAGTTTATAGTGCTTATTTTCAAATTACTGTACTTTTTCTTGGAAAGTACTCAATTCTATATTTAAATGGAGCTGGAGAGATTTTAGATAATATTTCTTTATTCAAATTGTGTTCACTGGATGCTTCAATAGTTTAGTTTTTTTTTATCATAAAGCATTTTCAAGTAAGCTCTGCCACGTTCTTCATGTTTAGGGGAAATATTTTAACGTAGTTTTCAGTATTACTAATTCAATCTTATTGTAACATTTTTGTTAAGTTGATAATTTACTGGTCCGCAGATTTTTAACAAATTATTGCTGAACAATTTTAAACCCCCCATCCCCTTCAGAAAACGGTCCCAAGAATGATATAAATATTGTAAATGGGCTTTAATATTAAATGTTTATTTACTACAGTAAATACTATTATAATTACATTGAGCACAAGGAGATCACTATAAGTGAGATAAAGCTAAATGATTATTTCGGAAATCTGGGATTCATCAACTGTAAGGTAGAATGAGACAACTCGTAATGGGAATAAATGCAATATCAAATAAATACAAAAACATACTTTTTGAATAAATAAGCTTATACAATAAGTTAGATAAGCAAGTGATACATTCGACAACTTAAGAGTTACGAACATATTTGGCATATAGGCTTTGGTAGACGTACTGCATGATATCGTTCTCAGCTTTGGGTCTAGCTGAATCGGGGATTCCGTCTAGAGCTCGTCGGAGACCCATGAAAAATATCTCCGATGAAGAAGGATCAACTTTGTTCGGAGTTGAAACAGAAGCTGTAGACTGACAAGATATATCGAACAGTGAAGATAACGAAGATGGTACTGAGGTAGAAGGCTGTAATATTAGCAGTTTTATAAATATGTCAGTTCATTTATAATTTTCCAACATCCAGCTAGTTTTATATTTTCCTTTCGATAGAGTTTACATATGTTTCAGTTGGAATTTAACTTCTAAGATATTACACCTCAAACTAATAAGTCATAAGTTTCTAATGTATATAACAGTATTATTTAAGTTTACATTATAATTATTAGCTTACCGTTGTTGTTTGCTGGGTATTACTCTCATTGTTCGATATAACTGGCATAACTTGTAATACTGGCGGTCTACTTTCTAGTTTTATTTCTTTAGGTTCCGGTTGAGTTGATTGTTTCTCTTGTGATGCACGACTGCCGACTTTTGCTTCTTCCTGAAACATTAAAAGTATCGCTTAAGATCTATTTTGAACCCAATAAGTCAATAAGAATTATTTATATTTTAAATAAATGATAATTACAAAAAGAATAAACTAACCGCTTCAAAGCATTTCTTCATCAGATTCTCCATAATATTTGACGTAGATATGTTAGCTATATCAGTACTGGTAGACTCAACTGGGGAGATTGACTGGTTTAGACTGAAAATATAAAACATTTAATTACTAAGAAAATATGCGGGCGTTTATTAACCGTAAACATGTGGCAGTTTGCAAAATTGTAGTTTTAATATAAAGTATATGAATTATTTATGTTTCAACCTCCGTACCCCGTCATAACTCCGGAGTTCCTTAGCAACTGAAGAAGTGCAGCTCCATCATCAGTGACGTCAGACATAAGGGCCATATTACTACTGTTAGGAGTTGTCGGTACAGTTAAGACAGCCGTGCGAGAGGGTCGATAACGTTCTAAAATAATGAAATTAGTTAACTAAGGTAAACTCTAATATGACGTTCAGCTATATAAAAAATTGACAGGAAGCTAAGATTGTTGTATAATTTATTAAAAAATAAAATACCTTGTTCTAACTACTATTAGACTATAAAATGTACTCACTAGTGCCTGTTTTTGGGGTTCTTGCGGCTGCTTCAACCATCGCTCTACCTGCCTTTTCTTGAAGCTTCTCTTTCTCACGTTCCAGTCTGTAGGTATTTTTGTTACTAGTAATATATTTTTGTTGGAAAATTAAACATTTACTGTTTTTAAGTCGATATTTGAATATAAACCTTTAATACTTACTGTCTTCCAGTCAAGTAGCAAATATGTTCGAGTGCCTCGGGGTCTTCTAAGAAGTATTCACCAGAAACCTAAAGGCAACACTTTAAATGTTATTTATAATGTTACATTTTAACGTTTTTAGCAATATTAAATATAAAACTACTGATAATCATCGTCTAAAGTAATAGCCAGCTACACTCTCTATCGATGTTTTCAAATTGAACTAACCAATACACGGATGTACTTCTTTCTAGATTTGCATCTCGCACAAGCATAGTTATCGGCCTTCTGATTGTTCTTTCTGTGCAGAATAAACTTATAAGTACGGTCACTAATGGGACTGTCGTAGATTATACAAAGTTTGTCTGTATGCTCTGAAATATATAAAATAGAAAATAGAATCACATAATAAATATTGTTGTAGATATGCACTATAGCATTCTCACTATAGCACATAAATTAGTATAAACTCTCAGATCATTTTATTATAGAATGCAGTATGAAATTTCAGTTTTACCCACCCGAGACACATTTTGAGGTTTTAGCTTAATTTTGTTTCTATGTCTTTTTCTGTCCGTAGTTTAAATAAGTAGATGTTTGTATTTATAACTAACCATTAATAGGTACAAGCCTTCCTTTCCATTTAGTTACAGTAATCTTCTTTAAATGGGGTGTACCAGTTGGTTCTCCGTTCTCACCATTACTGCCATCACTGTGACTGTCGTCCATTGCATCGAAGTCTGTAGTAAAAATAAATTTGCCTCTAGGTTCAATGGTTCGTTTACTTTGTGGTCAGTTCTTTTGAGCACCTACTAAAAACTTAATAGTAACCGATTTAAGATGTTTGGTTTAAAGTAGAGCATTTTGTCAGCTCAGTTGTTATTCATATACTAAATAATAATATTTAAGATCAATTCAGAACAATCTGATTAAAAAACAATAAAGTTTTTGTAAGTCTACAGGATATTGGCACTATAATTTTCAAAATAAATCGTAATAAATCGGATCAATGTATTATATATTAAGTTAATTTAAAATAAAACGAAGTTATTATAGACCTACCGGCTTCTCGTTTTACCATTACAACATTCTGCATATTCATCAACATTTCCATTGCAATAGCAGAACCGTTTAAATCCTCAACTGGTTCAGTTTTAATCTCAGATGACATTATTAACTGAAAATTATGGATATAATAAAGTTAAAAGAGGTGAAACGTCAAAAAAAGTAGAAAAGTAAGTAAAACATTAAAGCGCCCAAATGTTTCGGTTAAACGGAAGTTTCTCGCACCAGCACAATAAATAAAAACAAATATAAATATACAAACGTTATAAATAAGTGTATTATAGTAATAATAAAGTGAATCTAATTAAATTAAATGTAATGAGAACGCTCGCGAAGATGCATCGTGCATACACGCAGGCACGAGTTATTACTAAGGTCGACAGGTATAGACGCATAAACTAAATATCACGTTATTTTAAACAAGTCTCAAGTAAAAGTGAAGAACTTGGTGGATTATTGCAACTGAACATTATTAGAAACATAGAAAAAATATAAATAGGTTGAAAGTAATACTTCAGAACTAGTGATTCACACACAAATAATCACAGCTATTGAGAAAAATTGACATGTTGTACCTCATTGTTGTTGAAAGATAGTTACCAGAAATGAATTACAATTATTTCAAGAGTTTCTGAATATTAATATTATTAACATTAATAGCTTAAAAAGTATGAAATATAAAATGTTAACTTACACTATGTATGCGAAATCGCTAAAGGTTTCAAGAATATGTTTAATAAAGATAATCTACAGTAATCAAATGATAAATATAATATTATTTAAAAAGACTTAGTCTTTTTTAAAGCATTTGGCCACTACATTTACTATAGAAGACTTCTATAATCGTAGTTTTGTGGTATGTTATTGGGGCTGCTTGTGTTGTTTGGGACGCGTACCCCTTACTGTCTCTGACGCCTCTCACTTTCTATACTACACATGCCGCTCTCTCGCTGTCCTATATACGCTGCTCTCCCCCATTCACACAGTGTTTCGGTTGACCGCGTGCACCCCCGGACCCGACCGAAGGGCCGACTAGCCAACCAGACCCCGTGCATAACATGCACGCAATCTGCTAAAAGGTACGCGCCGCAAGCGGGATGCGTCGCGGTTGTCGTGCCTTATACGTGTAAACAACATGATGTGTATTGGGAATGAGAAAAGTTTGAAACGGGGAATTGGGACTCACATTGTGTTTTTGTAGTTTGTGAGAGAAGTTTTTATACAAAAAGTTGTTCTGGTAATAAGGTAGTCATTATTTTCACTTTTCTGACTGGCGCCTAATCTTTTCTTGTGTCTGTGTTTCGATTATTTTCCCTTAATATTCGTCTTGTGAGATATATATCGTTCTAAAATAATGAACGTCCAGATTAAACATATTTTAATTAAACTGAGTAGTTAACACTGTTCTTAAAATAACATAATCAAGGGCGTGTTATTTTATCTCTATTTCAGGACCAAGCTTCTCCAAAAATTTGTCGAAACCTGTTGTGACTAGCAAGTTCACAAAAATGAAATGTTGTATGCATTTTTTCCATGAGGAGCAGTATGTATTGATGGCTTCCGAGTGTGTATATTTTTATAGCAAACTCTCTTTTGTGTAAAAATAATGAAAAAGAATAGTGTCGATTTTATCCCTGCTACTTATCTGGGGATAGATGACCAATTGTAAGAAATCGTATTAATTCAGAACTTCTGCATTGATATAATAATATATATAAACTTTTATTTATAACATTATTTATATTAAAATACCTTGTAATCAATAAGTTAAGTAGTTTTAATCAGTATAAATCAATGTCGCAAGTGAGGTTCGGATATATGTATAATGTGTCATACACGTAATAAAGATATGGTAGCTTTAAATAAATAAATAAATAAACTATTTAAGAATTATAACTTAATAGAATGTGAAAATAATCGTTCTATAGAAGGCTAGATGGGTCAGGCTTGCGGTTAAACACAGTGCAAGTGCATTATCAGCAGTGAAAATGTATTCATTTTGAGAAGTTTATGAATTTTAAAATTCTGCGGAAAAAATAAAATGACTTTAGTATAATCGGTTGAAAATATTAGGAAGAGGGAATTATGTTATTCGGCTGGAGTGTTTCCGATGGGGTTGTCGAGCCATGGATATAATTGTGGACACGGTGAGCACGTTAAGAACTGGTGCTCCTGACTGTTCATACCGGGAGTACGGTACATACATTTATTAGGTTTAGAGCAGGAGGATTGACCGGTGGAAGCAGCTCCAGCAGGATTTAGTTGACTGAATTGGGCACGGCTGCACTTTAATGTAGCACTCTGAAGTTAATATAATAATTAATTATGAGGGCTTATTTCGATAGTAACAGATTTATGAATATACTACAAGGTTTAAGGAATGGCAAATTATCTAAAGCTTTAATCTAAAGAGCTGTTAAATAATAGCGAAAGTTTTGTAAACTATAGTTTTCAACTGTTTCAAAAAGGATTGTCCTGAGGAATTGAATAAATATTTAGAGGATTTATAAATACTAACAGTAGCCTGTTTAATATGCTAGAACTAATTATTTTTGAACTAATTAAACCCCACTAATTTGCAATAACGTTCTCTTACATTATGAATTTGTGTCATAGGTAGCGGTTGTTTCATCCATTCAATAAGCTGTTTCATTGTAACTACAAACACATCTTTATTGTACAGAATCTCCTCCAAAAACCTGGAATTATAATTATTACTTAAAATCATTTTCTCATAGGATGTAAAACGTAGTCTGCTGCCTTGTATTTTATGTTAGTGGGCATGACCCTAGTTTTATTCTTTAGGTTTCTGGCAGGTTAAGCATTTTTTTGGCCTTTTCTTGGTCAAATTCTTATCTAAATCCCGAGGGTTTCACCTAAAATTGTTTGTTTCCAAACTGGCTTTCTATATTCACATCTCTATTGTCAACATAGTTGTACCTACTTATTAATTGCCTTCATGCCGGTATTCTTTCCGTTTAACTGCAAGAAGTCTGCATTCAGGGCCATTACCACTGGCGCCTTGTTGCCCGTGTAGGAACGATCGAAGTTTGCCAACAACATTTCTGTCTTAAATATACAAATCAGTTAATAAACAGGATTCTAATCTGTATTGGAAAGCGAAAGTATCAGAATTGTATAGCAGCAGAAATTCTCCTTCGGTTTACCAATGTCGGCACCATCTATTTTTTTAACTTTTCACCTTATATGATAAAAAAACGGGATTTGCATATTATAGATGTAATACTGTACTTTAGTCTCACCAATTCTTCAACAGTAGTGTTTAGATCAACTGCTGCCCTTATCATACTGGCCCTTCTGTAACTGTCTATTTGTGGTAGATATGCCCCATAGAACTGGTTTAAAGGAATCTCCCAAAGACCGGGGAAAGAGCTGAAAGTAACGGAACGTATCACATAATTGTTAAAAATAATTCTTATTCCCATATATATATATATCAATCTGTCGATTGAGTAACCAACCTTTAGCCTGTATCGGAACGTTGCTTAAACATATGTTATTCAATCTATTTAATTTCATAACACAACTGTGGGTTTAGGTTAAAACATGGACTATTTACATTTTCTATTTATTTTCTTCTTAAGCTTTTAACAATAACTCACGAAGTTGGGCAATTTTCTTCATGACAGTTCCATGCTGGAGTATGATCTAATGTCTGTGGCCAGTAAGGCTCTCCGTGGATACCGGGATTGGCAGAAAGGGTATTGTCCCAGACAAAACCAGCACGAGTCATCATCTAATAATACAATGTTAATAACATATTTGGCTAGTTTCTTTAATATTTAATTGAACAGTACTCAAGAAAACTTTATTGTAACAATGTTTTAAAACTTAGCTGAACCATGGCTTCCTGCAGTAGTCTAGATTTTTCTAGTTTAAAGTATTTTTTAACCAGAATTGCTTGCAAATCTCCCACCTCAAACTGGGCATCGCCTCCTGCAGCTAGCTGTGGTGCTCTCATTCCAATAATTTCTTCTTCTATAACATTACCGAACTTGGCCATTATACGTCTTTGACCGTCCATTTCATTCAACCAACGGGACGAATTTTCGCCAGCTAGGTTTATGTGACTGAAAATAAGCAAGTTCTATGTTGCGCGATATTTAAAATATAAAATAATTAGTCAATTTGAAAGTCAAGTGCCTCAACATTCAGTAAACTGCTGGTTTCTCCCAGGTTCAAAAATAGCTGGTTATAACTGACGCGATTGAATTAGACGCCAACTCCATTCCCTGTTCATATAACCATTGTACGGCATCGTAGTTAGTCCACTCGTGAGAAACAAAGAATGTGCCTTTTATGGGACAACCATTGGGGTTTCTGAAATATTCACATTGCTGGAAGCTAAGGCATATATAAAGTCTAGCCTTACTAAATGTATAGTTCATATGTTTGTCCAAACCCATTGAACCAGTTTACGGTTTATGCAGTTGAATGCAAAGCCTCTTAATTGGTTGTCCCCTCTAATGAATTCGAACTGCTTTACTCTATGCAAAAAGTGAAAACTACTTTATTGTTTCCCTACTTACCTATATTTAATTTGTTGGAATAGACTGAGATAGTCAGGCATGGTTCTTCCGTTGATAGCATCATCAAAAGTCAGTACAACGAACTGTGGCAGCTCGTGAAGCGGTACATCAATTGGGGGTTCTAGGCCTAAATAAAACGTTTGATTTGCCAATAACAACTACTTTATTTGAAATTATTCTAGCTTTTCCTTAGTAATGTTCAACTCTTTTGGTTGTATATTTCAGTAAATGCTTAACCAACGTTTTTTGTGTAAGCAAACACATTGAATACTATTTTTTATATAATTGCTTTTTAACTCTCACCACTAATAGAACAGAAACAATCCGGTAATTTGCAAGTAGCGGGGTTGCATACTGTAGCATGCGCTCGTTGTGCGTTCTGAGACCGGAACCGCAGTGGACCGCCCATATCATGACCAATAGATGAAGACCGTGTGGCTAAAGAATAAAGTCTTTATTAAAGGGAAACTAGTGATGCTGGTAAAGACACCGGAGAACTAGGTGAATAGGGCTGAATCTTGATTTACTAAACTTCTGGTGAGGTTCTAAGTGCTGTTACAGTCGAAAAGTTTACAGAACTATTTAATTAGTAATTAAAATCAGTGTTGATTATGTTGTATTTCAAAAGATTCTGAACCTTGATGTCTACAATATCCATCTTCCTCATAGTGCATATGGTCGCATTCACAGACTCCATTTTGACATTTTGAGCCACCGGAGCAAGACTCTCCAGCATCACAGCGGGATCCGGCGGCTACGAAGAGATCCGAGTCTGAAAAAATAGTTATCACTTGCACCTTTTATTAGTCTACTGGAAACTCATTCTACTATCTAGACTGTTTTTTATGTTGCTGATATAAACAGTAGGAGAATAAATGTTTCAGCAAAGAATAGCTTGTTTTTATATTTAAATGAGCAGGCGATATCCTCCTACTAGGCAAGTTACAATACAAGAATATGTTCAAATAAATTGACCTAACTATCTTTCCACGTTCGTAGCACACTACGCCGCTCTTTCGGTAGGTTTGAGACATACCGAAGCTTATTTATTTGAACAAATACCTTTTCCCTTGCAAATTCCATTATAGACTTGGTGTCCTCCGGCACAAATACACTTTTGTGAGTCAGAATCACAGATAGAACCGCCTATACATTGTTCGTTGTTAGCACAAGAGTCACCCGGAGAGGCATGATTTGCTAGTTTTGTCTTCTTTGCTAAATAATTATAGATGAGAAGTCTGTTGGTACTGTACTACTTACGTTTAATACAATGACCATCTTTCTTTACCAAATGAGATGCACATTCACACCGACCATCTAAACAGCTTGAACCATACAGGCATATATCCGTTTCTCTAAAAAACATTTAATTTTGTCCTATTTTCTTTTTTAAATAGTTAATTTAAAACGGTTTAAAAGGTGTTATTCATGTTTATATATTGGCTGAACAAAGTGCTGTTACTAAACGGACCGGTAATTTTCAGCAAAATTCGTATTTCAAAATTATATGTTTGCTAATTTAGCACAAAAACTTCACTTTCCGAAGTTGTAAAAGTTAAAGGGGCTGTAAACGCTTCTTTTTTTGCTCCAGCTCACCTGCAACTAGCCCCTGCTGGTCGACCTCTAATTCTCGGTTTCCGAGGTTCTACGGGAATTTGTCGCTCCGGCATCACTTCAACTGGTACTGGCGGTAGCAGAGTGGGCGGCGTTTGTGGTGGAGGTGGGTGTGGCCTCATATTTGTGGTCGGAGTCAAGGGCGGTGCCGCTTGGTGAACAAATGACTGAGGGAAAGCGGCTGGAGTGGGGAAGTCTAAAAAGTTGTTTACTGGTAAAATTAAGTTAACAAAATTGTAAACTAGTTATGTTCCTTACTATTATATCTAAGATGTGCTTACTGAACATAAAAACCCACTTTTAAACCAATTTGGACGTCTTGTTGTCATTATTGATTGATTCCAAACGATATTCTGAATGATTATAAGGATGAGAGTGATTCTACATGCTTTCACAACTTTTCAATGAACGAGTTCCTTGGTGAATAAGGTGAAATACATTATGTTTAATTGTCATTTTATAAATGTATTTACCTGTACGGGTGGTCTAACTGGAGTCACTGGAGCCAGATAACTGGGTTCAGTGACAGGTGGCGCAAATGGCTTCACAGTTGGCTTGGCAGGCTTAAAGTACTCTTTTCTACCGTTGTAGATAATTAATATTCATGATATTATAATGAAACGTTGCATAAACTGTAAAGAATCGGGTCGTTTTTAATATTAAAAAATAACCCCTGATTAACATGCAATAGAGGCGTCGAGTCAAAGTTTTTCTTTCGAGTTTAATTTACAATTTAACTTACAATTTTAAATTCGAATCTCTCGCACCATCCATTGGGACTGAGTGCATATCCAATGGCACATTTGCACACGGCATCTATACATTTGGCCCCATTTGTGCACCGGTCTCGCACAGAATCACACGGTTGACCGTACTTTAACATACGGGGACGAAGGGCTAGAAACTCTTTTTTAGAATATTTTTGCTTGAACACTCTTAAGTTTATTTTTTGACACCACTTGTAATTAGCTCGTAATTCCTAACTTCTCCATCAGTAAGATATAACTTCAGAGACAACTGGAGCTCATTGTCAGTGTTTCATCCGAAACCCTCATCCTACTTAATTTCGGCAGTAATTTGATTCTTTGGAGTTGGAATGGAAAACATGTAATATTAATAAGTTCATCTAACTTTACAAAGAGGACAAAACATAAAAACGGAATTGAAAGACATGGATGTGAGTAAAAAGGAGGGTTTGGTCTCATAAAACGAGATTACAAGTGCCGAAGCCACGCCCACTTTAGTTATGGATCGTAGAAACAATCGCTAATGGGCGGAGCTTCAATATATATTGATTAGTTGTAAATAAATACCATTATTAATGTTAATATAACGAAACCAAGGAAATAACTGCTGATGAAAGACATGTAATATGACAAATATAGTATGAATGACTAGAAGTTTGGTTAAAATATTGTTACAAATTAAAAAAAACAATTAGTTATCATTAATATACAAGCAAGTGAGGAGTAATAATTGTTACACAAGAATCCAGGAACCAATTACTTTTAAATCCTAACCACTATTTTAGTTTCCGGTTTGAAAGCAGTTCCAAGAATGACAAATAGAGGTACAACTTGATTTTCTTATTTAAGAAGCGCGCAATACTTAATTTATACTTTAAAGTGTTTAACATTGTTTGCAATGTTTGACAAGTAATTGCTTCCATAAGGTTCCTTTAATTTACCACGATTTACAACAATTATACTCTTCAGTGGCAAATCCACCAGATGTAATGTAGCAGTAACTACGAGGAGGACAGTTCGGCTCCAGTCCATTGCACATAATTAGTCTGTCACTGTCATCTCTTGTTGGATCATTGCCTGGTGGACAGTTTCCATTTCCGGATCCACCGGTCTTATATTTCGAGCCGGTAGGTCCAACTCCTGACGAACCACCGGATCCACCTCCGCTATTGTTCTTCTTGGGCTTTGGTCGTCGGATAGGTGGTCCAGTGATCCTGGGTCTCTGGGTTTCTTGTCTTTGAATTGGTTCTGGTACCGGTTCCTGGGTAGTTGGAGCGGGAGTTGGGGCCGGACGAGTCGTGGATACAGGGGCCGCAGTAGTCACAACCTCCTCGGGAACGAATGCAGCGGTTGGTGAATGTCTGGCAAACTGCTGTGCGACGGCGGGTTCGGGTCGCATCGTGTCCGAGCTAAATACCCTGTGCTTGGCGTAGGAAATGGGCACAGGTCTCTCACCAGCATCAATCTCTGAAATGTTAGCGTATCAATAACACATTTTTTTAGTTTTGTGAGGGTACTGATTCCGGATTGAGAGCTTGTCCATTTCAACAAGGTTTTTTTCAAAATAGGCTAGCTCACAACCAAGAATCGGACTTCACGTTTGGAGGTTTTGGTAGTTGACAAATATATTTTTCCTACAAAGTTGGACATTTCAATCGATATTGTGCTCTGCTTTAATAAATTCACCCAACCGCCAAACGTGATTCAATGGAATATTAGCGCGTGAATGTTTCCGCGACGCATCTGAGTTCGCGTCGCGGCTGGTTAGAATGAGGTTCAGTTTTGTGAGCTACACTCTACTACACACGTGAGGCGGTTGGTTAAATGTGTTTGTTGGTTACCGTTTTAGTATTTGTTTAAGATAGATGTAGTAAGTTCAATATCAAGACGGTTACCGCGGTGGTATATAATACCTTAATTTAGTAATAAAAATGAGTTAGAATCAATAAAAATCGGCAGCAGAGCACAATATCCAGATAGAATTTAGAAAAAGAGAACCCCTCCACTACTTAAAGACGGAACTTATTTACATTATCTTTTTGGACAATTTCTATTAGTTTCTCCTTTAAAAGTAGTTTAGTTGTAGTTTTACCAACCTTCTAGGGATTCACAAACTCCGGCGTTATCCACGGTTCCCGGTCGACAACGGCATCTTCCGGCTAGACAGACCTTACCATCACCACAATTACTGTCGTCGAAACAGTCGGTTGTGGCTAAAACATTTTTATATGGTAAACTCACTTTGATGCTTTACTAAACTTGTATTGTTCTATTGTACTTTGTTGTTTTAATCAGTATTATACTTTTATAGAACCTTTAATACTCTTAACCAATGTTTTATTCAAATTTGGTGTTTAAACCATTCATATTTTGATCGACCTGAGCAGAACTTACGTCTATTAACCGTAGGTGTGGTCATCTTTTGCGTAGTTTCCGCTCTGGTGGTCTGTGTGGGCGGGGCTCTGCATTGAATTCCAAAAACAATTTGGCCAGGTGGACACATACAGATTTCGGTATCCTCGTCGCAGCTAAAACATTTCAAATAAATAACAGTTGTGATTATCTTATGTAGGCGAGAAATAAATAGTTTTTATTAATTCTGATTAAAATATAATGACTCTACCTTGACCCTCCATCGCATTGTTCTCCGTTACTGCAATTCTCATGTGGTTTAGCCAGTTTAACCGTCTTCATTTGTGGAGTTGATGGCATCGGAAGTTCAACACAATAACCTATAATATTATTAGTCTAGAATATTATTATCGCCCCCGTGTAATATGTGCTTCTTCATAGGTTCTTGCGACACTTAAAAAAATCATTTTTACCCAGTAAAAGTAGTGAAAGAGTTCAGTATTTTGTTGTTTCAATCCTAATTTAAAGATGTAATATATAACTAATACTGACCAGAAACTGCTATAAATTGTGGTGGACAACGACATTGACCAGAGTGACAACTGAAAAAGTAGAAAGTTATATGAACTATAAAAAGACCTCTTATAAAAGACTAATTTGTTCTGAATAATGCAAAAAGGCTAGGTTTTCCTTCAAGGTAGCTATTGAACATGCTGGCTATCATACCGGTCTTTATAATCAATTTAAAGCAATATTCTATTTCATACTCACGTGCTGTTATTGCTACAGTTTGTGTATTCATCGCAGCTTTCTCCTGGCCCCGCGTGTTTTGGAGTCTTCTTCTGTTCCGGATGACATTGCTCATTTTGAAGAACTGGTTTCTCCGATGGGCACTTACATTCCTGAAAAAATGAGAATAATTTGTATGAGAGGTCACAGACAACTGTTTTGCTTACAGGAAAATGTTTCGCAAACGGTTTTACTACTCCTAATCTAAGTAGGTTTTTACATTAGGCTTATAGCAATATGTTATTATATAAAAACTCCTAAATCAACTGTGCAACACGGAACCGCAACATTGATTTTCATTTAAAGGCGCAACAATTAAAACAGTTACTTTTTTCATCATAGTGACATTATTTCCTTACCCAATCATCATTACATACTGATCCTCCGGTACAGATCTGTCCATCACCGCAGTCTTCTCCAGGACGGGAATACTGAGAAACTGGAGCAGCAGCTTAAAATGTCATCTTATAATTATATATCTTACTTTATTATTAATAGTAAATATATAATGTTTACTGTATTTAAACGTGTAAATCTATTCATTTCAAACTTCAAATATCTTGTATCGTGGTGCAAAAGCTTTAGCGTGTAGGCTGGTGTACTCGTGGCAATAATATAGCTTTAGTACATTTATATATAAATAACGTTAAAGTGTTGGTTATTAATAAAAGTTATATTATGTTGATTTAGTACTTTTATTATGTTATTTGGTATTAAAAGCAACAAAACACTATTAATCTTAATAGGCTATGTTTCACACCTAGGCTCTATGAATCAAACTGTTTTCTGTTGTTTTCAGTCAAACCTTGCTGATGTCTATGTTTTCCACGGACTTTCCTCTTTGCCGCTTCATCCGGGGGTACACATCCGTCATGGAGGAGGACGTGACCCTCAGGACACTGACAACTTCTATTTACACAAATGGTATTGCCCCTGTGAGTGAGTGAAGGTTAGTCTTATTTTGTGAAGCAATTGTGAATATTATTTTAGTATTAAAGGGTAACCAACTGTTTTTAGGAACAAAATTAGAAAAAAAGATATGAATCGAACAAGAGAGAGCTACCCATTAGTTCTCTTTCCAAATCTGATTGAATATAATCAACTCAAGTGAACAATTGTTATAATTAGTTTGTCTATAACATGATTGTGAAGTTCTGGAGTGACAATCAGGTCGATAAGCCCGTCCCGTCTCAATAGGGTTATAACAAAGATCCGATGTTACCTGCATAATAGGCCAATAGCCTCGCACTCGTTCTGTGCTTCGTGTACAGTGCTTACTGTATGTGTATAGGTTCGAGTTGTCTGTGGGGTTTCGGGTACATATGTGGGCGTGGCCTTTCTAGTGGGCGGAGCCGGTGGTAGCGTGATAATAGGCGGTGCATGTGTGGGCAGTTCAATAAATTCTATAGGTCTCCTAGTGGAACTAGTGCGCCATTGATAGGTGAACTCAGCTAAAAGATAGTTAGACAGGTTAATCACAATTCTAATAGTAGATAAACCATCCAAAGATCCTATTAAGCACAACAAGTACTACTTTGGACAATATGGTTAGCCTAAGTGTTCCAAAGCCGGTTTGATTGAAAAAGAAAGACCTTGTTGCTGTAATATGGCTGTTAAGTATACCCTGCTGGTTACAAAGTAGACACTTCAAAAAATATTAATTATTAGAAATTGGATATGTTGGTTACATTTGTTATGTTGGTTACAGTAGTATTATTTTTACACGAAGTTATTAAATACCTGGGGTTGGTCTATAAGTATGTACCACTGGTGCAGTTGGTGGCGCAGTAGTGGTTGCCGTGGTAGTGGTAATCACTTCACAGCGACCTAAAATGTTAATTTATCTTTTAAAAATAAACAAAAATACAATTGAATATGGTTTACATTCGACGAAAAGAAACCTGAGAATTTGGAACAAATTTTTTTTTTCCCGAAAGTTATTCTTGCAAGTTTTAAATGAAGCTGTTGATTAGGAACAGAGAAATTGAAAATTGAATTGTCAATGTTTCGCGAACAATGCATACCTAGCTTGCTAGATGAAGTTCCTGCTGGACAGAGACAAATTCCTTCTACGCAGGTACTACCACCCACGCAGATATCCAATGGTCCTTAAACATTTCAGTTCATTAATAAGCAGAAACATCACTTCTTATTTATGGTTCTCGTGAGTTCCGAAATAAACGGAAAACAATTCCTATGCAAGAGTATTTTTAATCAGCGATAGCTATTGAGAATAAATGATTTCTATATATAAACTGAATACCGCATTGTAATCCTGGTGCAATCTTCTTGCTTGGCTGAGATGGAGAAGGCAAAGCATTGAAGGTCTAAATATAATAATATTGCAGCCTTTTGTTAAAATAGTGAATAGTTAGTGGACCCAGTAACTTACTTGAACCTGTGGTGTTTGCTGGTAGTTTTCTGTTTGGGATGATTGGTAGATCTGTGGAGGTGCAGTTGTGTAAACAGGAACAGTCTGAAGCCGAAAATAAACATTTCGGATTTTGATAACTTTAGAACTAATTTATGACCGATTAAATATAGGAAAACATAAAAACTGTTATTCGAAACATTTACAATAAACAGTATTTATTTAAGAAGCAAAATAGAGCTGTGATATTACCCAAGTGAATTCTACTTTATTGTTTTATACAGATTTCTTACCTTTGGCGGTAGAGTTGGTCTATTACCACTCTGGATACATATTCCTCTTTGAACAATCATCGATGGATCGGGACAGATACACCATCCTTCACGGCAGACACTGCCTCCAGTACATTGTCTAGCTTCGGTGCAACTACCTCCAGGAGGAGAAGTCACTGGCTCATTTGCTAAAACATTTTATATTTAAAACAGTCTGAATAGCATCTGCATAATTCACAACTTAGTACTGGAAACATACAGGAGTAATTGGGTTAAACTTGATACAATGTTTCTAGGAATGAATTAACTATTTTAGGTTGTTAGTTAGGTTTTTAGGTTGTTCGAAATATAATCTTATGGTTAGTTAATAGGAATATGTTAGAACTGCGAATGCAATTGTATGAGTTAGTAATGAAGCCAAATTGTTAATTTACGACAAGAAGACATAAAGCATTTTTACGAATTGATAAGACATGTTTAGTTTTGTAATCTTTGATAGCTAAACTAAAACTCGGTTCAAAACCGCAACCGATCTTGGGAAGGTTGGATTCCAAAACGAATCATATAGCACGAAATCTATATTTTAAGATTATTTTTACAAAAAGGGTGTTTAGATACAGAACACTCACGGTTACATGCAGCATTTCCAATATCACATGCACATTTTCCCAGCATGCAGATGTAGCCAGGAGCACAACGCTGTGTTCTAGAACATCGCCACCCAAGCTGAATAATGCCGTCACGCGGCACGCAACGCCCTTCAAACGGTTGATCCTCATAACTACATACGCAATAGTCCTTGAAGCACACGGCACCACGCTCGCAACTCAAGTTTTCGTCGCCTGTACTTGTTCCGCAATAAGCGCCGGGCTCCAATCGAGAAAGTAGTGATTCATGCGAAAACGAGCCAGATTTTTCTCCGATTTCATCACTAGGTCGTACCATTTTGTGATTTTCTGTTTTTGTCGAATAAGTTTCCTGGGAACCAGAATTTGTAGCTTGCACAAGCTGTTCAGAATAGCCTGTTTTAGTGGTTGCTATAGGTTCCTCGGTTCTTTCATTTGAGCGATTCATAGTTAAATAATCTTCTGTTCTTGGGGATGCTGTAGTCGTCGGTTCGTTTCGGTTTTCTTCAGGCTCCAAGGTAACTGTGGAGACACCGGCCATTTTTCTTTGCGTTGTGCGATCTTCGCAAATCCATTCTCCTTCCAAGTCAGCTTTACGGTAATTTAGAGTAAATCCATCCTTGCAGACGCATCTGCTTTCATCACATTCAGCATTAGAAGGACAATCAGAGCTGTGGTCACAGAACTTCAGGAGTAGTGATTGGGTGGTTTCCTCAGCTTCCAAAAAGTCCTTCAGTAAAAATAAGCATTCCGCTGTGGTCCCGTCGCAGACACAAAGATTTTCTGTGCATCTGAAGTGCTCCGAACAGTCTATATCTTTCTGACAGTAGGTATTAGATTTGATATCCTTAGCCGGTTTCCTAGCTACTCTTGGAGATATTGACACACATTTTTCTTCGAGAGCCAACTGTCCACTTGCACAGCTACAGTAGCCATCTTGACATCGACTACCTCCAGAACAGAGTGAACCTGGAGGGCATTCCTCTCCAATAGCCCGTACCATGCTGTCAGGTACACAGCGATTCTGAAGCTCCTTAAACTTTGGTAAGCACTGGCAAACTCCTTCTCCATTGCAGAAAGAGTTATCCATACAGACGGAATGACTATCGCAGCTATCAGCAGGATTTGCTGGCTCCTGCCTTGCAGTGCTACCTGATGTGGGTTCACCATCAACGCACCTTCCTTTTTTACTTACACGTCCTGGAGGACAGACACAGGTTCTTTCAACGCCAGTTGCCACACAGACCGACCCATCTACACAAATCTCACCACTTCCACAGTCATCACCAGCCTGGGCGGTCATGACACAAATGCCGAGTATTTCTCGTCGTCCATCAGCGCAGACACATATTCCGCTTGACGAACAGGTGCTGCCTCCTAAACAGACGCTCGCAGCTCCTTCAGATCCACAAGATTCTCCCACTCCTGCTAGATCCGCATTTCTCGGAGTATCCACACACTCATCATCCAAAAGTATACGATTTATCGGACATTGACAAATCAAGCCCATTCCATTTATATTTGAACATTCGGAACTTCCGGTGCAGTATTCAAAATTTTGGCAATTTTCTAAAGGCCCGGAGAACTGACGTTCTTCTCCGGAGCCTTCTCCTGAAGTGGCCATGTTGCCAAGGTGGTCATTGTGTTTGCCAAGTCGTCTACCTGGATGTCGGTGTCCTTTTCTTAAAGTGCAAATGCCATTCTCAGCGGCACTTCCACTTTCGCACCTACAGAATTTACCGGCGCAAATGGAATTACCCAGACACAAAGCTCCATCGCCGCAGTATTCCCCAGGCATCGCGATTCTCAGCTTGGAGGTAGATGCTGACTTTGATAGTTGCCCTGGGTTCTGCTTAAAACCAGTTACTATAGATTTGTCACCGGACTGAATAACAGATCCTTTCGATACATACGGGAAGAAGGGACTGACGTTGAAATTATTTGAAGGTGGTCTATATAAAGTTTCCTCCGTGCCGGTATTCATAAAAGGCTGCTGTGGAACAACATTTTGAACATTTACAAAGTTTGAGTATTGACTTATAGGTTCTCTATTAAAGTTTTCTGTAAATTGCGGTGCCGGTAAAGATCCCGGAGTGTTTAAAATAGGTAGATTTTGGGCATTGTCAGCTTTGACAATTTTGTAGGGCGGGATAGAAGGATAATTGAAGGGAGGCTTCATGAGATCAATTGGTAATGGAGTGGTAGCAGTTGGAGCTGAAGTAGAGGATGGCATAAACATAAGATCCAGTTCAGCATTATCAGGAACAGGAAGTCGCTGGGGCTGTTGCATGGAAGAAACTCCAGACATTACACCGGAATTTAGTTGCATGAAAGATTCGGTTCTAATTCGTTCTTGCATCGGCGACTGGGGTCCATCATTTCGATGATCGGCAGTTCTTGGATCAGGGGCTTCAAATTCGTGAATTTGATTTGAAGTAGCTGGATTCACCAATTCCGATAGAGTTAGACGGTTTGCAGGCGGAATACAATGCCCTTCCACAAGTTCAAATCCAGTTTTACATAAACAGTATCCGTTATCACAGTAGCTAAACTTGTGGCAGTTTCTTGATGTAACACAGGCTTGTCCAGATTTTTCGGCTGTGGCTTCACATCGATTTTCGATTGTAGCCATTCCACTAGGGCATTCGCAAACTCCACTCATGATTCCACAATAACTGTTGTAACTGCAAATTACGCCCATATCTTGCTTTTCATTTCTAGGGGCACACGGCTCTCCAGGCCGTGCCAGCACTGGTTTTCCGCAGTTTCTTCCGTCCCGGCTATTACAAACACAATGACCTTGTAAGCAAAATGCTAATGGTTCGCATTGATTGGTGGACATACATTTTCCACCAATTGAAACGACAGCTTCACAATAACCAGCAGTTGAACGGTATCCTTCCTTACAGAAACAGGATCCAGCGGAGCAGACTGCATTATCGGGACAATCATGATTAGATCGGCATCTGTGTCCGTAGAGTAATTGTTCATCTGGACCACCCATATTAGGTGCGGTGTCTACCATAACGCCTTTTCCTGTGGCTTTCATTTGTTTTTCTAATTCTTCAATTTCATCTATTTTTCCTTTGAATGGATCATCTTCTCTAGTGCAAACATTATCGATACACATTCCTTCTGTACAAAATTGGTTACATGCTTCGCCTAGTCCAGGAACATAATTGTTTGCTACCTGCATTGGTGTGGTGGCTGGGGGCATAGTACTTGCCATGACTAAGTTGTTCTTAGTGGTTCCACGTATTGTTTGGAAGTAATTGTTGGGTATAAATGGTTGTTTTCCGAATACAGGATAAACGCTTGTTTTTCTTACACATTTGTCATTTATATCAGGTACTTCTTCCTCAGAACAACGACATACTCCATCTATGCAACGAGCTCCTCCTGAACACATTTGGCCGGCATCGAGGGCACATCGCTTTCCAGGCGCAACCATTCTCATTTCTTCGGGAGTGACGCACAGTTTGCCGTTGCTGAACAATCCTCTGGTACATGTGCATACTCCATAAATACAACGAGACTCTCCTACGCAATCATAACCTTTTCTGGGGTCACACTTTCCTCCAGGAAGCACTTCGTTGATTGACGGTCGACAAGTGTCGGCAACTATTGTTTCCCCTACTCGACATCGACATATGTTACCAGAACACTCTGTTCTGTAGGGGCAATCCATTGTCAGCTTGCAATGAGATCCCGGAACCGGTTGATCCATTGTTGACTTCTTAGCTGGTGCAGCATAGGGCAGTGCAGTTGTAGCATCCATCGGTGGGGTTGCTACTTCTGGAGGTTCCATTGCTGAATTAGTGGCACAGGTGCCAGAAGTGGAGTCGAATGATTCACCAGCTTCGCACTGACATACTCTGTCGATACAGATAGACCCTCCTGTGCAATTAGTTCTTACAGAACAAGGCTGTCCCGGCGCTGCAGTTGGCTGGCGCATAGCCTTAATGACAGCTGACGCTTCTTGCTCACTTCCGACACACTGTTCTCCAATTATGACTTCAAATTCATCACAGACGCAGACGCTAGCGACACATCTTGATCCACCCGAGCACAGATCATTAACTACACAGCTGGTTCCGGGGTACCTACCTCTGCCGGGTTGCATGTTGGTCTGCGGAGCGATTGGGGTGCTCGTAATTCCAACAGAAGGCTTTTCTTTTATTTTTTCGTGGTGCATTGAATCTCGTTTCACACACTTTCCACCAAGTGCTATGGTTTTGGCAGTACACATACAAGTTCCGAAACGACATACAGATCCGTGAAGACATCTCTCACCCATTTGACACGACTGCCCGGGTTGAGCTGGTGGTAGAATACATTTTATGTCTGATCCTGAACCGGCTACCACCTGACCGTCTGGACAACGACAAACACCCAATTGACAAACGGAGCCCCCGTTGCAGCTTTGTCCGGAAGAACAACGACCGCCTGGAGCCTGGTGACATCTGAAAACAAGATTGTCAGCTGACTTTGGTATATTTAATAACTTTGATTTATCAAATAATTTAGCTTCCTCTAAATAATCTGTTCATGTAATGTTTGAACTTTTGATATATTTGAAACCTACCTTCCCATTGTTTCAATACTGCCATCGGTGCACTGGCAAACATGCTGGACACACTTGGAACCTCCGGAGCAGCGATCCTGTCCATGACAAGGACTGTTTATGTTTTTGTAAGCACCAATAGATGATTGCGTGTCACTACCGGTAGTGGTTTGTTGAAGTGGTGCGGTGAAAGAAATACAAACACCGTTCTGAAAATATTCATTATTATAATAGACTACAAACAAGTATGATTTATACATCTAGCTAACTGAGTGTTGCCCTAACTGTAATATGGAAACCTGAGAGATACTAATGGTGAGAATATATAGACGCTTTCTTCTCAAGAGCTGCATTTTCAAGGGTATCCAGTGTTTTTAGTTTGTTAATATGCAAATAATAATTCTATTTCATAAAGTTATTCATCATCAAAAGCAGCTCAAGAAACTGGGATTACTAATAAGATCCTAAATACGCTAGCTGTGGGTTTTCATTAGATCTATAACTATTTGCGTACATCGAAACACTACGGTAATACCCGTTAAATAAATAATATAAGCTAGTCAATCTATTCACTAAATAATCAAGATAATTTAAGCAATTAACAATTACATCTAACAAACTTAATACATTATTTATAAACGGCACCTTTAGTTCAGATCCATTTGTGCACTGGCATCGACCACCAAGACATACGGCTCCCTGAGTTCCGCAATCCGAATCCATAGAACAGCTGGAAGGTGCTCGGGAACCGACTCCTCCAGTTCCAATAGTCATACAGGCCCCATTTCTTGGTTGCATTCCGTTTAGACATTGACAAATTCCTTCCAAACAGATTCCGTCTCCGTTACTGCAGGATGTGGCTCCGGGCCAGCACACCAGTCCCGTATTTATTTGTCTCTTCGAGCGTAATAGTTTTCCCAATGTGTTTGTAAAAGTAGGATGACATATAACATTACGGGGGCACACACAAACAGTATTCCTACATACAAAGGGGCTCAGACATGTTGGATAGCATTCAGAAGGGATATTAGGTTGATCCGGGGTTACTGTAGACATACTGTAGGTATCATGCAGTTCATCGGTAACACTGTTGGTAGTACGGTAGTGTTCATCGCGGGTTACTGTAGGCGTTACGGTATCATGCATGAGGGTATCATTCGTACTTGTAAGTCGACAGAGTCCATTAACTTCCCGAAGGGGCGGAATGCACCTGCACACGCCCGTATGACAGACACTGCCGCGGGTGCAGGCAGGAAACTGGCGGTTAGGCGAAAGACCGCAAGGCTCACCGGGATGCACCAATTCTGTAAGAAAAAGCATGTTGGTTAGATGGGTTGGTTAGTTTTATAACAGAAAAACATTACATTTGTTTAAAGGTTAATTAAAAGCTAAGGCTGTACTGACTATCTATCTAATAAAGTTTGGTTAGTTCAATTAATAGATGAACCGGGATGTGAATCCGATTTTCATCATATTCTAAATCTAAGCAGCATTCTATTGGTTAAGGTTAGTTGTTAATTAGTAGTATGATATGGTCCCACCTGGAATACATGTTTGATCTACAGCTCTACTGCCTTCGGGACAGACACAAACTCTATCTATACAGCTAGTAGCAGTGTACGCAGCGGTACATTGGAGGTCACTCCGACACCCGACCTGTCCAGGATAGACAACTGCAAACGAAAGCGATAGAGAGGTAGGAGAGCATACTGTTCCTTACAAAACCCCCCTTTCTAGTACCCAAGTAACCAACGGCTCTAATTTACACAATAGTTTGTAATAGAACTGACAGGTAACGGAAAGTTAAAATTGTAATAACACTCAACTTTACAATACTTTAAAAAAGATCTTCGATTATATTTGTTTAGAATAGTAAAATTATCTTATGGTTAGACTGTAGTTTTATTAGTTGCGTCAATAAGCGAATATATCTTCAGCTAGGATTTTTAAGTTCTGCAATTTAGAAAGCTTTAGCGTCAGTATTTTATAACAAGTTCTCTAGAAGCTTATTGTTAGAAGACACGCAAAGTTTTTTCCACCCAAGGAAAATGAACAGACACAAAAGCCCAAAAGAACCTCAAGAGAGTAATTTAAGAAATTTAAGAAATATAAGTAGTGTTAGTATTATTTAGAACTAACCTTTTTCACAACGTCCTTCTACATTTACATGTGTTGAAAGACACTGACAAGATGGAGGATTTGTGTTACCGTTACAATAGGCTCCGATCATACAATCCGTATTGAGAGAACATCGAACACCAACTCCGGCCTGCTTGCTACCTCCTGAAACAATTGAGTTAGCTAGATTTAGGCTCAATGCTTTTGAGCCTAGGCCTAACCGAAGGAACCTTGTACTACATTTGAATTTCTTTTGAAGTAATTGTAATTGTATTTGTAAGAGTACACCGTTGTATCTTTCACTCAGTCTTTGGTTAATCTTCATTTAAATCATTCATAAATAAATATTTTATTGTTAGAATTGAACCTCACCTAAGGAAATCTTCATATGATTTGGCTTTTGAGTTTGGCCAGTCTGCAGATTCTTGAAGTTGAAAGTTGGCTGCTGTTTTATTGGAGGGTTAGGCTGCTAAAAGCAGTTTATTTTAATTATAAAAAGATCTGCTTAATTTACCGGTCTAGTTTGGTATTCTAGAGTTGGTGGAGGATGAGTGAAGGATCTAGCTGGAAGCACGGGAACCTAAACAATTAAAAAGTGAATAAAACGGTTTGTTCTTTTACTTCACAAATAACAAAACCACTAGGAAGACTAATGAACCATAGGAAGGCTCTTTCAACCTATTATAGTCAATGTTGGCTTGAATTCGAACAATCGGTTTCTGGTTTAGACTTTCAAACAAGACTAATAATTAAGTCACTCTTTCTTAACACCTTTTTAATAAAGTTTCAATGTTCTCACAATTGGTGGCTGTGGTCTCGGTTGCATAGTTGGAGGGGGTGTCTGGGGCGGCATAGTCTGTGGAGGCTGCGTCCTTACTGGAGCTGGTGGAGGAGAAGTCACATATTGTGGTTGAGGGGGAACGTAGCCGGATGCTAAAAGAAACACAATTGTTTACTTCTGTATAAAGAAGTTTTTTGCTGGAATAAATCTTAGTTTTCAGCACTTGGTCTCTTAGGTCTATTATTGTTCTGGTAAGAGCTTGCTGACTGTTTCTACAATTTGTTATACTCGCATTCTTTGAATACAATAAGTTAACTTACTAGTTGGCAGCATAAGCGGTGGTTGTGGTTTTGTTTCTGTCATTTTCCTGCATTCTCCTTCTAACAAATCAGTATCCGATGGACAAACACAGACTGGGATAACATGGTCGCAAATAGAGCCTTTTGAACAGACTTCGCCGTTGTCACAAAGTTCCCCGGGACCTAAGGAAAATTGTTACAGAGGTTTTCTGCAATATATCTAGACGTTTCAAATAACATCTCTATATTTAAATGAATATGTTAATTCTCTGCAAACCTTCCAAAACCCAAGAGCTCTGTCACTTACGTGGTTACGAATTATCGCGTTCTACACGTATAAACGGGCTATTTATATTTCTTTATTAAAGCCTTTAAATCACTAACCGACTTCTACTCGTTCCTGTTTGAGTACACATTTTCCTTCATGTTGTACAAGGGGTGACACACAGGCACATCTGCCCATAACACAAGATGATCCATGATCACATTCGGCTAGTTCAGTGCACAGAGCACCAATACCAACTAAAGCTTTATAGATATATTAAGCACAATGTTTGTAATTGTTTTAAAGACTGGTTCTCAAGGCTAATGTAAAAAATGATTGTAAAGTTATGAAAGTTCTGGATATTTTTGCTAGTCGCTAAGTAGTTTAAAGTAAATGAAAGACTTGCGAAGCTAGAAGATAAATCTATAGAAGTAAGAAAGAACCCTAAGTACCTTTAGTGATTTTAATAGAAGCAGAAGCAGGCAGAACACATTCTCCTTCACGAGCTTCTAGTTCTCCAGGACAAAGACATAGACCGATAGGTAGGGTGCAGATGGAACCTCCAGTACAGACCTCGTTAGAGCGACAGGAATGACCGGGCGCAGCTGAAAACCGATAGAAGCATAGAAGACACTTATAAATAAATATGGACGGGGAAATCGGAAAACTAGAGCTTTGCGGAGGAAATTCGAAATATATTGAAGCAAAGAGTAGCTTCAAACTCGCCCAAAAGCGCGTTAGCCGGGAAATTTGAAAATAGTGGTATATTTTAGAAATCAAATACGTTGATGATTCGCACTGCTAAGAATGCGGCTGCCCAAAGAAAACCGCTAATATATTCTGAAATTTACTCTTATGGTTAGTTAGGCGGAATAGTAATATCAAGAACACACATGCAATTAAACCAAACTGCCAAACTAACCGAGAACCGGAACCTTCTTCTGCGGAGCTGCAGTAGTTGTAGTAAAGAAGTTAGGGAAGACGAATTTCTGGTTTGGATTTGGTTGGAATTCGCTGCTGGAGCCGCCGAAGATGTTGGATGGCATCCATGGAGTGCTACTGGCCTGGCTTGGTGGATTGCCTAAATAATAAACAAATTATGAAATTTTTGAATGAATTTTTGTTTCAAAATTGTTTATGATTTTCCTCAGAACAATCCATCCCAGGATTTTGTTTAGACTCCACTATGGATATGGTGTTTCCGGCCAAAATATTTTTATTGATGCTATTGACTACGAATACGGGACTTTGGGTATTCAGTTTCACTTTAATTGCTTTAGAGTAAAAATCTTTTTAGGTAAGTCCCCATCATACATACCATATCCATTATTGTTATTATTATTGTTGTTGTTAGCAAACTGCGAGAACGAGGGGTTTGGTTTGAAGAACGTTTGCTCAGTTGATGGTTGTGGGTTTGGCTGTAATAAAATGTTCATTGACGATTTTTAAGTATTCTCAACCTAAAAACCTTAGAGTCATGCCAATTTTTATGTTTGAACTCATGGATTTTACACAATTCTGTTTTAAGGATGGGCTCTAATAGAAACATGAACTACTCAACAATAGCAATAACGAAACTAGAGAAAAACAATAAAAACAATAGTAAAATAGTTTTGTATCTAGAAAGAAGTAAGACTGTTTTGGTATAGTTTTGTTACTGACCGCTCTCTCATATCCTCCAAATGAATTAAATGGGAATTGTTGTGACTTAATACAAGATAATGTGTCTAATTGTGGTATAGTACCATAAGGACAAAGACATTTTACAGTCTCCATATCACATACTGTACCGCCAATACATGTTTCTCCATTCCCACAACTGTTGTTCAGAATTGCTGAAAATACAAAGAGTTTTATCGTCAAATATACAATATTTTCAAATCGCTTGCGTATTTAGCAAAATTCAAAAGGAAATCTGTTTTGAAATAGGCTTTTAAAATATTGAGCACCGCCTCTTTACTCTTGAATTCGACTGTAGTACTCATTTCTGCTAGAAACTACATTCCTATAGATATGACTCAGTATATTCGACGGTATTTTAACATTAAAGATCCAGCGACGATTTATCAAACTAGTTTTTCACGGTGTTACATTGGGAATTAATAAAATGATAAACCTTTCAGAGGAAAGAGAAAGAAGTGTCGGAAGCCACCCGGAAAAGTCTAACAATAAGAATCAAGCACAGTTAATCCACTTGAATGGTTCTTTAAACTAACCAATACTAATTGCTTGCTGTTTTCTAGCCTTCTTTGTTTTTGGTTTGCACATTTGATTTATAAAGTCGAAGATAAGGTCGTCTGGGCAGACTTTTCTCTCCCAAAAGCCGATTGTTCTGAAATTAGAAAAACAATAGTTTGTTTTGTTGATCCTAATTGTACTCATTAAGGGCGAAATAAACCAACTACATTCTTAATAAAACAAATGTTTCGAATGATAACCTACCCTACACCTACTCCTTGACAAGAGAGAAATGCTTGTGCATTACCAGCTGGATCAGAAGCCAACAATCCGTCCAACTCCTTATTGCAGGGCTGGTTGATTTCTATTTTTGATGCTGTAAAACAAATTAACGTGATAAAACTTCTATGAATTACAGCGTCAATTTTCATTTACAATTTCTTGATACTAGATATCTCAAAATCATTTTTTCAGAAATCTGTCCCTGCACACTTAAACTAAAGGAAAAGGTTCTTTACTCTGCAATATCTGTCGTTCTATAGGCGCGAACACCTAGCTGGGTTTTGAAGAATAGGTTTGTCGTATTAATTTTTGCAAAGAAAATGTAAATACCTGTTGCAGCATGTAGCAACAGTGTTGTGGCTAAGAACCACCGCATTCTTGAACCGTTGGGATGAGTTTGCGTTGGAAACAATTCTATGTTGAGAAGAGAATACAACAGTAGATGTAAAAGATAAAGAGTATTCTGGAGTTTAGTGTATGGAAGAGAAAAGCCTGTAAATAGTCTATAGAGAGAACTTTCATAAAAACAAAAAAGCACAATATTCAATTAAACATCCATTTTAGAATAGAATAGAATATTTATTGTTCGAACGCTAGATCAGTTGCCAGATCTGCAATTCTAGCTGCCTATATTCTTAAGATCGGGATAGAGTAATGAAAAGCTAAAGACTTGCATTGGACTGTGCAAGCGAATGAAAAATCACAGTCTTTCTCGGTTAATTGAGCAACGGTCTGGATTTCTGAAAGTCTTATTGACAGCTGAGTGCTGCGATCTGGATGGTAAGTCATTACGTCACAGAAACAAGAAGGCGGACCGATTCCTTTAATTTACTATGAGAAATTGTGATAGCGATTTGAATGTTACCAACATATTTGTACATAGATTTTTAATTTTGGTAAACCCTTATAGTTAGGCGGTTTGGTAGAGATATCAGTGTTATATAAACTAAAAATAACAACAAAATAAAATATTCGAGTTTTTAGTAGTAATATCCGCTAGTGATATCATAACAAGCCTAAATTTTGTAATAAACTTTATTAAATTAATTTAGGGGACTAATATTATAAATATTAAATATACAGCTGAACATGAACGTTGAATTTTACTAAAATGATTTAAAAGTAAAGAGAATTAAATAGAAATGAGGAAGTACTTCGTCTAGGCGGAGAAATCTGCGTCCATACAAAAGTGTGTGAATTCTGACCCTTATGATGCATTTGAAGTATTTGATGAGACTCAATAAGTGACCAGTAGATTTAGACGCAATAAATACAGTAAACTTAGTAAGAATGTTTAGTTCTTTATAAAATCTAGGCTAAAGCACGGTAGATTAGCTGATGGTTATGACCGACTACTATGAAAACCATATCTACTAACAAAAAGTATAATTTGTTTCGGTATAAACTATATCATATAGTCTATATAATCCGTTTGAAAGCTAATATTTTGAAAAAATAGTTTAGAAACCGAGTGGTCCTCTAGAAAAGAACCGTTCTAAAAGTGAACTGCTAGCACGGTATCAACTAAATTACTGTTGAATATACTTGAAGTCAACACCACAGGATTACTATTTTCAATGAATAATGAAGATTACTGTTAAAAACTATTATAAAATAGAACTTTAAACAAAACTGAAATAAGAAACTTGTCTATAGTTAAATAAAATTGAAACAGAAACTCAATCTAACTCTCCAATTGACATTGGTTTATTTACAAATAAGAATATATAAACTACATGCTAGTCCTAGAAAAAAACAAGAAATAAAAGAAATGCTAGTGTTTTATATCTTAAACTTCTCCAACATCTAACCAAATAGGGCCGACTGATAGAAGTGAATAACTGTTGTCAAAGCCCTTGTGGGATTAACTTGGGCTTTGAATAGGAGAGCCGTTTCGGGGGGCCGGCCTGTGCCGGCCTGGCTCACCGACCGAGAAACCAAGAAGTCGAACAATAGCGGCTCCAGCAGCTCCAAACAAGGATAGGCCCCAACTATTTTTGGATCTGCTTGAGAACTGAGCCATTGCATTTCGGAGAGCTGTTGAGAATGATTGGAAAACAAGGGTTACCGTGTTTTTCTTGTCAAGAGTGAGGTCAAGCTGTCGAGTGGACGCGAGATTCGGCAAAAACTGGCTCTATCGGAGCATATCTCGAAACGAACGGTGGAGAAAGATATGCGGGAATTTGGATTGTTTAACTTATGTGGATAAGAACCAAAACTGATTGCGCCGAGTTTTTATAGTTTCCTTCATCAGTGATATTTTAATCATTTTTTCGTAGACAGCTCTATAAAAAGTAACGTCTGTATGAAGGAATTATAGCTTCCAATAGCGGGTGCTTTAGCCTAGTGGTTAGAACAGCGTTCTCTGAATCCGGGAGGATCTGATGATGTGTGTTCGACCCCCCGTAGCTGCAGAAGGCTTGGGAAACCAGCAGCTTACTTATCCCATGTTTTGTGCACCCGAAGACTGAATGTTAGAAATGAGCCGTCTCTGCTCAGAAGATTGTGGAATGAATGGCCGAAACCCTGCGCCGAAGAAATCTCCAGCTATTGTGCGATATGTGCGATTACAGGAAATAAATCACATAGATTACGGTATCTCTACAAAGCCTCTATCAATAATTAAATGTGATGTTAGTATTAATAAATAGATTTATACTCTATATATTCACTTTCGTGTACCACAAAATAAACTTTGAGGAAATCGACGGTTTTGCTTAAAATTATAACACTCTGACTAGAAGCTCTTGAAACCCAACAAGCACGGTGAGAATAAATAACCAAAATAGATAAATTTGGATATAGGCTACTGATTATTATAATTTACGTAATAACTGGCGCAGCCTGGGAGGTCCGTTTGGAAACTGCAAAGCACTTGATTTGAATTGTTTGGATAAATATGCTAACCAAAGACGGAAGCCACCAACCGGCTGCCTATTGGAGTGCCCACAAAGACTTGAAACAGTTGAATGATGGGCTAAACGGAACAGAAAACTAACAGAATCACATAAATAGAATAATAAAATGTCAGACATCAACACACAACAATCTGTGTGAATATCAGTTCTCAGAAGGTTACTGGAGACGAAATTGAGATTATTTAATAACCAATCGAAATTTAGTTACCATTTCTATTGTTATATAAAATAAACTTAATTCTAAGAATAACACATCAGTAATTTTTCAATATCGATTATGGGATTCTTGCTATTAATTAATGTATAACACAAGAAACAAACTATTAGACTGAGTGAACTAGAAGTATTCAGAACAGAGTTTTAAAGAGCATTGGATGTGCAGCGAAACAAGTCAGTTAGTCATAATTAATGCAGTTTCCAGTTCCTAAAAACAAGAAGGGTGGTCTAAACCCAGTGACTGAATCATTCTATACCGTATTATTAGATTTCCTTTCATTTCTCAAATGTTTTTCAGGAGTTCTTGTCCAGTTGAAGACAAGTGTTTTCTGTTCGGAGTGACCATGAGTCAGTCAACTAGCGAGATTGAAAACAAATACACGAGAACGAAAGGGGCAATACGTCATATTTATAGTGCTTTGTAGCATTAACAGTTAAACGAATATATCAAAGATATTTTAGGTATATATTTAGATATTACAGAAGTGTTATGAAGTTATTGTGAAAGACTAATAGCCCAAAAGAGGAGGCGTTTTGGTTTGGACCTTCTAGTTGATTTTCGAAAACAGAAACCCTCCTGTTAAACGGGCTTCTTAACTTTCCCTACTTCTGTTTGGATTAATTTCTTTATCTAGCTGTGGGGTCTCGTTTTGTCTGTTCGGTTTCACACTTGGATTCTTTTGTTTGAAAGTGACACCACTGAAAAAGAAGGGTTAACACCCACGGCGAGCGGAAAATGAAAACTCATAGGGAAACCATCTGTCTGAAAAGACATTTTGTCAAATATTAGTATTTGAAATAAGGAAATTAATAATATTTAGAAGATTTAAATAAAATAGCATTGCGTCTGTATTTTATTCTAATTTACACATTTCTGATGGGGCTACGATTCCAAAAAGATTTTTTAAGCATGAAGCAATTTGGTAGAAATAGTTAATTCTCCTAAAAAAGATATTGTTTGGTGGAGTAATTGACATACTTTTATAATTTATATGTAAGCAAAACGTTTTCTAAAGCAAAAAGACAGCAGTTAATCGACCTCCTATTAGAAACATTTGGCTTCTGATGAGTCGTGATTGCTGACCTAAACTGGGCGTCTAAAGTAGCCAGAAGTCGGTCTCGATTGGGGTTGATTGTTGATTCAGTGCCCGAGGATTAGTAAGCTAGACCCCCACTCGGCGTGAAAAAGGTGCAAAATGCTAAGAATTGAACGGTGGTCACTCAGAGCTGAAATTGGTACCGAAATAAGGCTAAGTTATTTAGAAGAAGACGCTATTTTATTGGACATGGAAGAAATAGAACTATTAAAAGTATAATTGCTTTACAGTAAAATACTTGCAAAGCTCTTTTGTTGATGCTCAGTTATGGTCTAAGTTCGATACAGTTATCTATAATAAGCTATATGATCAACAATCTGAGTATCCTGCCATCTAGGGTAAATTCTGAAAAACAAATTATATAAATAGATTTCAAATTAGAGTTGTGAATGCTCCTAAAAGGCATTGAGTAATCTGAGAGTTAGACCACTCGACTGACTGTAGTGACCCCCCTTATAGTCAGACGGTGCTAACTCACTCACTATTTTTCTTTGTTTATTTGCACTACTAGAAGTGAGAAAACAGAAAAACTGACCGAATAAATGGAAAATGACTAAATAATAAAAGACTGTTCGAAAATAGTTTCTAACTATAGGGATATTTTGAATCATAGAGCTTCTTGTTAAGGTTTCACCTTGACAAAGTATATTATCGAATGACTATTGATAATACTTCTATTCAGAAAAGCAGTTTATGAACACGAATAATATGTTGAATAGAACAAACTATTACGGAGAGTGGCAAAAAATCCCTCAAAATGTTGCTGCTCAGTTTTTATAATGATCTTCAATACAGTTCAGAATTTTGGTGGGACCGAAAAGTTAATTGAGTGAATTATTCAGTAGTAGAGCGCAATTGCAATAAAATGCAGGCTGTTTGGAATTAGTATAGATTGTAAAATCCCATGGGTTAGTCCGGAAATGGTAACTGAATAAGGAGACTACACAATGACCATTGCTCTAAAAAGTAAACAACAACTCCTGGAGAATACTAGATCTCTAAGTAGGATTGTATAGCTACATATAACTAGATGAATCTTAAAGATGAGTTACAAGACAGCAGCCTGTGGCTTCAAGACTACTGTACGGGCTGACTAAAATTACGAGATCATACTAAAACGCTAAATAAAGACAAGACTTTACTATGTTAAACAGACTTTTAAAAGTACTTTCTTGTCTTATCAAACGTGTAGCTTGTAGTTTCAGGCCAAATTATTAGTTCTCTTCGAGGAAATATTAATAATTTTTCCGAGAACATAGGCAACTGAAGAATAAGAAGGTCTAGTTATAAGGGGTTGCACCAATTGGAATAAGAACAGATATGCCAGTGTTCTGAAGACTAAATGAGAACACTGAAAACTACTATGGTATTAACTGAGGATGGGTGTTGGGGTCTATGTTTCACTATTTGTGTAAGATGAAGACAAGAGCCATCTCAAGAGTCTAGATGACCACTACCACGTAGATATTGTCCCCGGCTCACTCCGCACAGCAAGCCGCGCGCCTTGTCAAGCGGTCACGCCCTGTCGAAATAACCAAGCTCAATGATGAACTCAATTTAGGGGCTTTAAGTTTTGTTGAAAGGTATATGGTTTTGTAATATTTATAGATATAGTAAATGACACCGGTGCGACCAATGTTTGTGCTTGATTACCTGTAGGCTATCTTTTCAGGAAACTCGATTATTGGCTGAGATCACCTACATTTCGGAACAATTTGAACTTAGAATAGCTCTTATAAAGATGTTCATTTGATTTTGAATTGTTTACACTTAAAAATTACATTCTTTTTGTTACATATCAGGTTGACGTTTCGTAATTTGTGTTACATACGGCTATTCAACGCATCGTTTATATATCTCATAAACTATTTTTTACATATGAAATCGATCAAAAAACCTACTTTATATTCATATAAGTGCTACAAAAGTTTAATTACAAAAGGGAGCAATGCTGGTTGTCAATAACTTTGCTTTATTCCGGGTGTTTTGTCGGATTGCATTTCATAATCTCGTAACTAAGTACATACTTCCTGTCTCAAGTAGCACGCGTCTTGTGAATTTCTTCAAAGGAGCAGCAATGCGTCCAATTGGGTTTGTTGTCATTCTGTTTGTATTAGATGAGTTGGCTCGAATTCTCAAGTGCAACAACACGACTACCTCAAGAAGTACATGAGCTACAAAAATAGACCATAAGGGGCCAACAACGCTTCTGTTTTGCAACATAATGAACGTTTTAAGGTTTGATGGTGGAAAGGGCATGTTCTTGGCTACGTTACGGCACAATCTTTTGGTCAATAACAAGTGGGTTCCGCATTGATATTAACATGAAACTAGGTTCTAGTTTTCATAGAATTACAAATAGAAAATAGAAAAAGAGTCTATCGGAATTGGAAGAGCTTTTGTAACTATTTGTAAGCTTCTAGATAGGAAATTTGCAACCACCGAAAACAGCAGGTTTTAAATTTAATGGTTTTTGTTTAGCTCTGCCAGGATCCGAATAAAATATTCGCAATCAATTGAAACTATTTCCGACTATATTCGCACTTTTGTGATTGTTAATGGATAACTGTGGATAGACACAATTATTAGTCTGAAACGCATGTTATGCGCAGCTGCGCAAACAAAACACCGCCGCGCTGTCCTCATAGTTCATCGAATTGTAATCAAATTGTTACGCAATTGCGTAAATCTCGAGAAAAACACGATTCATCTCAAAATCTAGCCAGTCATGAGCAGAAAGCTATAAGAATAATAAGGCTGGAATGGTAATCGGGTGATAGATAAACAGAGACCAGTTTAGGGTAGTAATACAGGCTGTGTCATGATGCTTGACTATCTCAAAACTTTGTATGTGTCACTCCTCTCTGATTGTGAGCAACAGTTTGCTAAACAATTATATTAAGATCTCTGTGAACAATAACAGTTATCATTTCAATATTGTTGAATGCACTTTATGCTTGCACTTTCGAGTTTTATGGTTAGAAATTTCTTCGGGTATGAATAAGTTGGCATAAGAGTTTGCATCGGAAAATGGACTGGTTTGTTTTCGAAGGTTGTGGCCCGGATTTTTAAACGGCCCCTATAAAGGATAAAAAAGCAGTTTTCGAATGCAGAACATTCTAATCCATCAGTGCCAGTTGTAAAGAGCCGGACCGACAAATCAGCATTCGATAGTTTATGAGAAGCCCTGGCTTACCAAGAAAATGGGAATGCTTACGGTTGTGAACCCGAAATTGAAGAGCTTTAAGATATTGTTACTTTCTTGCAGATTTAGTACAACTAGCCAATATTGTTTTGAACTGTAATAAGTTACCATATATAAGTTACCATAACGTTAACTACAAACGGCGCTTGCAGTCTAGGTTTTAAAACGGACTATACCAGTTGTCGCAAGGGTTGGCCCTCCTATCAAAACTTCTTAGCCCGGGCCGGCCCTATTAGGCCCCACTATTGCGAAATTCCAAATTTGTTATCAATATTTCCAATTTTGAAAATTTTGGAGCATTATTGATCGCTGCCCTACAAACAACGCTGCGCGGAATAATGTTTCAAATTTCCCTTTCTGAGAGAAAACTTACGTTTCTATATGTGCCTGAAATCAAGAGGTCCCTTGTTTACCGTTGGAAATACTTTGAAATGATTTCATAACAAAGTAACAGGTAGGGAAGAGCCGAAGCTAAATAGCCTGAAAATGTCCTAGTTTTAAAGAGACCTAGTGAAGAGAGTAAACGTCCACAGATTATGAAACCTCATCCTGTCAAGATCTAGTCACCTGCTATAGACGGGATAGATACTTCTTTACATCTCCTTCAAAGAACCAAGACCCCCATCGACTGTTCAAAACCTGCCCTCTTTTCTCACTAAGTCTCGTTGTTTGTAGAACCAAATATTTCCGAACTCGTAAACGGAAATCCCAGACCTCCTGCTCGAAATTCGAACGAACGCGCCCCATACCAATTTCAAATTTGAATAATCGTATATCATCTCCAGCTTAACGCATCAAAATTCGGTCGTATCAGCTCGGTTTTTAGCTTTTTTTGTTACTATTTGATCAGGTTTTCCCACGTCGGACCACCTAGTCGGCGTATTAAATGTGGCAGGCTAGCCATCTATATGCAGAAAAGAAAACACAATACACAACCATGCCGGAAACGCCCGGCGCTGCCAATTCGAACCATTTTTTGCTGTTTGAGGTCAGCGTTCGTCCCTTTCTACCAAAACTTTATACATTTTAACCAGTTAACCAGTTTTCAACTTTTATTTGTAATAGTCGCAGTTTTTCGCGGAAACCATTGTTTGTCTTACTTTCGTTCATTTTTTCAGATAATTATTTTGAACATTTTCCAACGTTAGTTTTTTATACGGTCTGTTTTGAAATAATATATAACTGGTGTTTCACAAACTTTAAAACAAATCCTTTTAATCTTTTTGTTTATTTGTTACTTAGTTTTCTAATTGATTATTTGCCTATTGTAAAGGGTATGGGGTGACAAAAAACTGAAAGACATTACTGATAACTGAGTTTACTCTAGGTGTCAATACGTGCTACTGCAAGATATATTGTTGGGAAACAATCTGAATACACGTTATCAATCTTTTTGACATTCTTCTCATTCTAAGTTATATAGTCTCATTCAAAACCCGGCCCGCTTGTAACATCGCTTTTGACTTAACAACTTCTCCAATACATTCCGTGGATTGATTTAGGCGCTCCATCGGCTTTGGCTTGGTCTGTAAGTTGCACAATCAGATATTAAAATGGCAAACGGAAGACAGCAGCAAAGCGGCTTAGATGCCGTTCTTCAGGTAGGACATACGATACGACAGAGATATGTTGGCTATAAAACTATATAAAGAGTAGGAAGTGTACGTGTTTCAGGATATCATAATGTTAAAACAAGACTCGGCAAATATCCATAATGCAATTTCTCAGTTGGAAGAGGAGAAGGACAACCTACGACAAGCAGTTCGCAAGCTCAAGGTAATCAATATGAACAATATGTAGGTAACAAAGACCACCATAACTTATTAGTTTTAAATTGTTATTATTAAAATTTATAAGAAACATGTTACAGTTAGAAAACACCCGATGCAAGGACAAAATCAAAAAGATGCAAACCCAAATGAAGTCTCTTGGAGGGACAGCTGCGGAAGAAAGTGACGAGGATATACCGGAGTACGACGATATCGGAAGGGATTTTATCCTTGTCGGAGGTATCGGAATATGTCAATCTTCCAATTGGATTTATCCGTTCAGGAGTGCAGGATCCCCTCTCCATTCGGTTTGAGGCTATAATTCAGGATAACGAAGGACACAAGCACAAAAGTGTGGAACGCTTCTATTGGTTAGTTCTTTTAAATAGAAAATGAGAACTGCGAGAGAGCCTTCGTGATGTAGACGAATGCCATTTTGGAATACACTATGCAGACTGAACTCCGTGTTTCAGGTACAAGATGGCTGAAAAATTCGGTGACAAGGAGACAATGCAGAAGATACTGGAAGCTCCAACAACTCCGGCAGCCGAAGAAGCAATGAAGGACACGAAAGGATTTGATGAGAAGATTTGGGATGACGTAAGTCTGTACATCGAGCAATATATCGACAAATCTTTAATATTCTTTAATGATAATGCTCGGTATTAAAATTGTTATTACTAATATAATTCTACTATAAGTATTCTAGGTAAAAATCAATGTTTGGGAAACAGGACAACGTCTTAAGCTGGACCAGATTAGATGGATTAGCAATCTTCTGGTAGAAACCGGAAACACCTACATCGCGGTTTCCCATCAAGATAAGGCTAGTTAGCAAGATAAACAAATAAACAATAAATTACTCTACTGTACCACAATAAGGTTTTACAATCAGTGAACTCATTCGGACTAAATTCAAAATTGTAGTGGTCTTCTAAATAAATATCACGCTCCACATGAACTTTGCATAATTTAGATGCTCGGAACCGGATGGCGTAAAAACCGTGAGGAAAGCAACAAGCCGATTTTCTGGGACGGTAAGAATCTAGGAGGCAAATTCCTAATGCGCTATCGTAAGAAGATTGCCGCCTCACATGCATGGGCTGGACCTAATGAAAAAGAGGTAGGTGCCAAGGTAGAGGAACACGAGATTGTTCTCAAAGCCTGGCGTACATCCATTACCAGTCTCGTTTTAATAATAAAACATTCTAGAGTTCACTTATTGGAAACCTAGACTTCGAAACGTAGAACTGTTAGTAGGAAATCCTGCGACACATTGATACACTGGCAAATATCCGACATATAAAAGCGCATTTTATACCGAAAACTATACATTGCAGGAGACCACAAGAAAGTACGTCGAACTTCGTCGCTTCGTATGGCGTCGTATCGATCAATCCAACAAGAGAGGACCTCCACCATTCTCGGCTTCACCACGGAGAGGTGTACGTGGCGGCTTCCGAGGAAACTACCGTGGAGGATTCTCCGCCAGAAATGGAAAATTCCCGAGTAATAACAACTAAAACCATTATTTGTAAAGATTCATCCAGCCCCTCTAGTCCATGGGTGTACATTTTTGTAGATATTCTTGGTGTTCACTACGTGTGATATTCGTATCTCTCTTATGTTATGGTAGCATTCAAAATTGTAAACATAATAAGTGTCCCGGGTTTCGTCGTCCGGGGGAGCATAACTCTGAGAGTGATATCTCCTTATTATTATTTTTTACAATAAATATATAAGCATTAAATTTGGTGTATACTTTTATTTGCACGTACAATAACAAACGAGGAAATCACTGGTGTTTTGTATTTACAATACTATGACCGATCTTAGGTATAGACAAACATAGCAAATAAAGATAATAGGGAACAATCGGCAAAATATATTTTTCTCTCAGAAGAACAAGATTAAGTTATGCAACATACTTGTAAATATTGTTGTCGTCAGATTCACGAATAAGGTAGTCTCGTTCGATCAAAGACGTGATACGCTTCTTCAAATCAATAGTTTTGACAGGAAAGCTGAATAACATATAGTAAATTATAGGTCAGAGGTAAGACACATACCGTAATTGGGCAAACAGTTCAGCAATTAGTGAAGTATGTGGAAGAGATTTTCTCGTTTTCATAATACGAACGATGGCAGCATCGATTTGATATTGACGATCTTGGTTCACCTGCTCTTCCGTCTGTTGGTGCTCTTCTTCCTAAAAAAATACATCAAAATGAAAATCATTGTTGATACTAACAGTTTCCTTCATTTGAACTTGAGATATCTTGATTCGGTATAACCGCTCTTGCAAATCTTCGTTAACAGTGAACTGATCAGTGTCGCTGAACTGAAATATATGCATAGATTAAAAATTGTGATAAAACAAACTTCTTTTCCTTTGGGAGTTTTGTTTAGAACCCGGACTTTTGCACAGGCCAATGAGAGCAGTGTACGCTTCAACTCCTTTGCATCAATTTTCGTAGCTTCGGCGATTTCAGTCAGGGTGAACTGTTTACCATTATTGAATATAAGCAGTACCAGAGCCTGATAGAGAGACACATGGAGTTCCTTCACGACCTAATAACAATAAAATAACTCCGAAAACTGATTGCACCAACATCTGTTCTGAATACTGCTTTTAAGGTACAATGTCCTAGAGAATGTTGCCACTGGAGCCGACGTCCATTATGTCGTGAGATATAAAAATCATTGTATAGCTGCAATCCCATAGACAGCTGAGGAGGAAGACAAACCTGCAAAGAGGTACAAATTAGTTGCACAGTTCAGGTTGTTTAACATACTTCCACTGGTTCATAAGGAGGCCATTGCCCCAGAGTGAGCACATTGACATTGAAATCCGTACTTATTGAAGGATTATTAAGTTGAGCTTCGTGATCGTTATGCTAGAAGTAGAATTTATATACATCCTAAGAAAGTCAGTACCTGCTTAAAAGCGCATATGAGATCTTTAGATACTTCCATATCCTTAAACATCCCCTCGAGCTTATGAGTGAATCCAGCTCCGCACTCTATAAAGTAATGTTGCGGGCCCAATTCATCGGACAATACCAACCTTGCTTCAGCTTGCAAAGCATTGCCTTTTCCGCATCAACTGACGCACTCCTCCCAAGTAACAGCCGTTTAGCAAGATCCTTTTTGTAAAATGCTTCAAAAACATCCTTGCCTAAGAAAATCGAAAAAAATTAATAGTTGAAATAAAAGGCAAACCTTGAATAAAGCGGAACAGCGTGATAACCTTATCCATAATTTGATCCAACTCATCGTCGCTGGCTTCTTTGTTAGCGGAACGCAATTTTACATCCATATATTTCGCTTAAAAACAATACAATATGTAAAAAAAGTAGATACATTTACCGATTAACTCGGCTGGTTTATTTGGTCTGGTATTAACAAAGAAGTCGAATGCATCTTTCTCCGCTTGCATAAACTTCTCATTCTTTGCGAAACATTCGTTGACTAAATTGTCAGTGTGAAACTAGACTTATGAAGATAATTACTAATTATATCTAGCCGTAGTTTGAAAACCATTAAATCATCGACCATAGTTTTATCGCGCTCAGGATCCATAACCATGGTTTTTCCAACTCTCTGAAAAGCAATACAGTAAATTTGATATTGGAAGAACAAACCTTAATATACGACGAAAAACTGGTCTTGAGCAAAGCTAGTCCGTCTTTAACTCTTCGAAGTAAGTTGTGCAATAAGGTAAGCTCCTCTTTCTTATTTGCGTCAAGAAGCTTATCAAGCCCTAAACAAAGTAGCCTATCTCAATATCCAATTTCAGTCACTTGCCTTTACTGAGTATTAATTCAGCATGATTAGCTATTAGGTATGTGTCAAAAATTTGGTTTAAGGGTTTTCGCGTGCAATCGTCCAAATAGAATTCGAATCTCATATTTTCATCAATGACTCTCTTGTTCACATGATGTAGATATTCGGCCGCCTAAAGCGAAGTTGTTATTCAGGGTACATGGCAAATTCTAGACTCACTTCAAGATCATGAGACAAATTCTCTCCTTCATTCTTGAATAATTCTGTAGTGGAGGACAAAAATGGTGTTTGGAACACCTTTGAATAAGGTTAAATATGGAAATGTGGGAACAGATTACCTGCTCATAAATCTGAAGCGACGACAGCATCCGAAGCAGCGACCGAAGCAAACCTCTGTCAATCTAGTGCAACATATGACTAATGTGTTTGAGATCACAATTACCTGTTTTGCTGCTCGCTCTTCATCGATTAACTCTAGGATGTGTCCAATAGTTCTTTTTTCGATGGTTGCAGTGTTCATAATTACCTCGCGGAATATCGACAAAGCAGCCTCCCTGTAGGTAAAGTGTACAGTGGCAGCTGAATACATTACAAACCATATAGACATCATAGACTGGTTTGGAAGGACCACTGTCCGATCAAGATATAGGAAGACTTGTCGAATATACGACTAAACGGTAGAGTTACAAAGTCAACAATAAATATATACCATTTGCTCACAGAATTCATTCCATGTTCCTTCCAGAATTTTTAAATAACCGCTTCCCTGCACTTCGGCATGTAAAAGTTTGTTTCTAAATAGTGATTACAATGGGTTTGGCCAAAGAGAGCATCGTATTGTTCTGCGTAGGTTTACAAAATATGAACCCATGCGTATTTTCAAGAGAACGCAATTTAAAAATTATATGAGCATGAAATTGCTAAGTTTAGGAAACCAACCTGTATTCTTCAACATGTGACTTGGTGACTTGCAGCAGACTTTCATATAATTTTGGTCCCCATTTCTGCTCACACAAGGTTTCTACCATCTGCAGATACGGATCAACCCAGTAGAAAGAAAATGCAAACCTGATACAATTTCTGCTGACTGGTAGAAAACTTCTTGCTTTCATATACAGCATACATGCTGTCTTTGAGTACCTCCCAGTAAGAAGCAAAGACTGCATCAGTTCCATTAGTACGTGCTTAAATATATAATCATAGGTAGATATCAAAAAACCAAAATACCTTTGAGATTCTTGATGACTAGTTTTTTGGACATTGAGACACCGAGTTGAACAGCACGAAATCCATTAGGCACCTACAAAACGCGTATGTCTTTCCAACGTACTGGCTTACCGGCTTGAGTGGATTGCTTTGAATTTGAGAGAAGTTGCATGGTGGCGCATTAGCAATTGCATCGAGATCCAAATCTTCCAATTCATCACCGCTAGCCATTTCTTCCTCCATAGTATTGCTACGCTTCGCTGAGTTCTGAAAGTTTAACAGGAAACTATAAACATAAGGGAAATTTATACCTCCGATGCACTATAATCTTGATATACTCTCTTGCTGACTCTTTTGACTAACAGCTTCGGCTTCGGTTCACTCAAAGACTCCGCGCTTGGTTCACTCGTTAAGCTTGAATCGCCCATCTATGGCGTTAGAATTCACCTATAATCAATAGTAATGATGCTATATATGTACAGCGGATTGAAGATGGGTAAACTCGAAATCAAAAATTTTCGGAAGCAATTTATTTGCCATCGAAAATTTTCGCTCATATGCACCCGTTTAATAACCGGTACGCAGTCACGGATTTTATACTACGTTTGAAATTCGAAAAAGTCTAAAACTATATAACAAACAGTTTGTTCTTAAATTGTTTATAAAGTAATTAATGGTATACATAAATAATTGTATTGATTGCAGAATGTCAGCTGATGGTATGGTCAGCCGATTCCAAGATGTATCGAATTATTTTCGCGCAATTGAGAACCTCTTGCGCGAAGAAACCAAACAGTCTGCACAACAAGCAGCCCGCTTAATTTCACTTAATGGGCCTCATAGTTCACTACCATACCTCCATGTTAGTCTTTTAGTATAAGTTTGCACTGATCCATTCTGGATTTTTTATAGTATTAAATTTCTATAATTCTATTTATTTTGAATATAAATGATCATTTTGTAGATCGAGAGTTATGGTACAAGGAAAAATCGATCGTTCCTGGAAGAGGAAGCTTTTGATCAAATAGTTTGCCTTCACCTAGATGTACTCTATCACATCAATGTGGGGAGAAACTATGAAGCAGCATACACCGCTCACACCCAGGTAAAGTTCCTCAGTTATTATTCTCATTGTCAAACTTTTCAGATTATGCAGGCGTTTAATAAAGAAGTACTTCAGAAAAGGAAAGAGGAAAATTGGTTTATGCCGCTTTTCTATCAACTATGTTCGGATCTTGGCACTGTTGCTAAAATGGTATGTATTTGTTTGTTTTTTCATTTTATCGTTATTTTTCGGCTGACAAATTAGCAGAAAAGGATGAAGAGGAAGATATGGAAAACACCCCATCGTACTACGAATCGTCAGCTAAATTTCTCATGGAATCATATCGCACATGTGTGTCAGACGTGTAAGTCCGTTATTTTGAAACGTCCTGAGTTAAATGTAACGCTTAATTTAGTCGTGCCGAACTACAGTGTTCAAAAAAGGTTGCTATGCTCAATATGACGAATCAATTATTCCGAATTTATTTCAAGGTTTGATTCTAGTCTCGTGTGCGCCTGAAATTACACTTTAGATAAACAAATTAAATTTGTTGAAACCACTCATCAGAGCAATTGATAATTGTGGTGCTCTCTACAATGAGTTTTCAATGGCCGACAAGGTACACTATCAATTCATTATTAGTATCAAGTTTGTTTTAGGTTACGTACAATTATTTTTTGGGTAGGAAGGCGATGTTCGACTCTGATCTTCCATTAGGTAGACTCCTATATGTCATTGTTTAATCCCATCATGTTTAAGCTGAAAAATCGTTAAGCTATGCTTTCCGCAATTGTCCTGACGAAAGCATAGCTAATAAGCGGCGTGTTTTGGTATATCTCATCCCTGTAAAAATGTTCCTTGGGCACATGCCGACGAATAAACTCTTGCACAAATACGGGATGGATGATTTTTGTGAGGTATGAATAGTTCTGCTATTTCAATGTTTATTCTTTCTTAGGTAGTCGCCGCTGTAAAAGAAGGTAACTTAGCCCGTTTGGACAAGGCTCTTCTCGACAATGAAGACTTTTTCATTCAATCTGGGATTTACCTAATGTTGGAGAAGCTTAGAGGAATAACATTTAGAACATTATTCAAAAGGATGTATGCATTTTCACTTTATACCACGTAAGTTTCTTTTCTAGCTCAATGCTGCTGGATACGCACTTGATCCCTCTTTCGGCGTTCTTACATATAGTGAACTATTTGGGAATTGATGACGTTGACGAGGATGAAATCGAATGTATCGTTGCGAATCTCATCGCAGAGGTTAGATTTTAGTTAGAAACCAATTCGATACTGATTTTTAGAAGAAGATCAAAGGCTACATTTCACACCAACACCAGAAGCTCGTAATAAGTAAGAAAGATCCATTTCCAGCTCTCTCAACCATTGCAAAGTAATCAGCAAATTGTTAAATTGGTAATAAAGGGTATTATTTTTATTGTTCGAGATCAAAGAATAGCAAACCAACGAACGGGTAACAAACATTTTCCTCAGGGAAAATGACTAGATGGGGACTCATGGAATATGTAATTAGTTTGTAAAGCAATTATAACAAGTTAAAATATCATCGTCATAGGTACAAACTGAAAACCTTATCGGATTAGGGATTGAAAATCTACATGTCTTTGGCGGAGGCATGGAAGCCAACTTCACGCGTAACAAATGAAAGGCCATCAGATGGTAAAGGGGAAGGAATGAATGGTGACAGCACAATCAAAGGCCAACGAGTACCTAGTGACTGGCGGAGATTTTCCAGGAACGGCAGCTGATAGGCGTGAATTTCCTGAAAATACTATTGTTTTCAGACGATTGTTCTTTGTTGACGACTTTTAGATTCTTCGATAAAATGAGGAAAATTGCATTACGCTACGTAGGGCAAAGGGTGTCCCCATACCATAACTGACGATTAAACTTGGATCCCGTACGGAGCCAAACAATTATATGGCCCTTTTTTATGTGCTCCAATAGATTTTACACCCTTTATATATCCCTCCCAGGAATTTCCAAAATCCGGACGCGCCGCTTAGGGCACGGGTGCCTTGCAAATTGCTCAATGGCTCCCGTTTTTTTATCAGATACGTTTTCTGAAAAAAATGTGAATCACTATCCAAGACTTCACAGAAACATTTATTTAATAAATAACGTTTCAACCCACCATTAAATATTCAACTCTCGTCTGACCATTCCATAGGCAGAATGCCTGAGCGGCAATTAAGTACGCCGTAAATAGAAGAGTCGAGAATGTCGAAGCAGCAAACACGACGCACATAAACTGGTGGAAGGAAATAACCCTAAATAAGGAGAATCACTTAAATAAGGAGGAATTTGAAGATAAACTGACCTAGCTACTAGCGCAAGATGTGGTAGCATGATTTGCCAGCTTCGCGTTAGTGTGAAAGCGCCATCAAGACGGAGACTTAGGAAGGCCCACATATACCTGAAATAATGATAGTAGTAAAAAGAAAATCAAAGCTATTCTTGAATAGTCGTACATAAACTATTCTGAAGTGCACGTACGAAACATTTAAAATATAGATCGACCAATAAAAATACCCCAAATTTACTATACTACTAAAACTTACGAAGACAATATCACCATAAGAACGAATAAATTCAGAATTGCGGCTACGAAGTATCTGAAATGGAAGGTAATTGCGATATCAAGCAGGGTAAACATACCTTTGATTGAAATGACCAATACAAACTCCCCCAAATGAACAATGATGATCACGGCGCATCCAACACTGATCACAAACTAAATAAATTGAATAAGCAAAGAAAATAAAATGACATAGATAATATACCTGGACAGTGGAAAGCTCTGGGAGGTGCATTTGTATGGCATGAATGGCAATATCTACGAGAACAAAACAAACTTAATAACTTTCAAACTGGGCTTACTTGAATCCAGGTTTTACGACATTCGGCAATTCAGTTGTTTTTCCGTTTGGTCCAACAGTAACCATTTTGTACCAATTGATATAGGTATTGAATGCTAACAAGAGCATTATTCCCACTCGAATAACCCAGGCTGAAATTAAAACTGTTCTGAAAATAACAATAAATGAAAACCTTCTCCGAAAGCCGGATACCATATAGGAAGAACACCATAAATTTGTACAAGAAATGTCAAGGGCATCAACACAAGAAATGCGGCAGTGGCTACCTTTAAGATAAATCAATGAAGGCGATAAACAAAACATACTATATCCTGCGTTTGGGAAGGGAGAAGCTTCATAAGCCTCGATTGCAAGTCGTTCACCTCATGATCATCGTGATCAGAATACATCTGAAATAAACCAAGATAATGAATATATTGACAGAAACGATTAATAAATATGAGAGGTGAAGACTAAAACGTTAAGCAATATGATTGAAAATAATGCATGATAACAAGACGCGAAGTAATATCATGACTCATTTCAAAAACAAAATTCAATGATAAGACTTATAGCAAAACACAATCTCCGTCTCCGGTTGGTAGAAATCGGATTGCATGACAAAAACTCTAGAATGGCTCTTTGACTTTGCAACTAATAATAAATTTTCTAAAGTAAACGTTGAAACGTCAATAACTCGTGCTGGTGGGCAACGGTCTCTCCCGATCGAAAGTGTAAACTATCGCGAATGGCAACAACACGGCAGCCTGCTGCAAATTTCAAAACAACCGAGGCCGGCTACATATTTGGGGTTCCGTTGTAAAAAAAAGTTTAAATCATTTAAATTTCATGTTTATACAAACTTCAATTGAAAGAACAATTTATTGATATAATAAATATACTGCGATTTAAGTTATGGCGTTGAGACAACCAGGTCCTGAGATGCTTTAGTATGCCAGCTGAAGTTTATTTGTTTAGTGCCAATGTTAGAGCATCGCTCTCGAAGTTAGAGAGACATTTCATGAAAGAATGAATCGTTGCCACATAAATGTGTTATGAAAGCGGGACAACGTTCCACTTCCACGTTTTCACTGTGAGTAATTGTTGTCCATGTTGTAATTTTATGCGACTATTTTTGGCGTGTTTTCTCCGTCAAATTTGAAACAATAGAGGGTTTGGATATCTAATAACTTTATTGTTAATAATTCAAAATATTCCCATACTGCAAAACTTTGACATATTCTAAGATCACAATTCATGTTGTTTGATTGATAAGATTACTGCATAATATGATAGTTGTATTGTTCGAAGTTGTCTTTGGCGAGTACAAAAGGTTTGTTGAATGTTTGAAACAGGAGGTCAAGGATTGATATACATGGAGTCATACATGCACTCAACAGGGCCAACTTGATGATTCTCACATCAGCATCTGGGATGAATCTAAAGGATGCAATTATTTGACTCGATTAGGTTGAGTATATGTGTCGCACTTTATAACATTGTCAACTGCATATAACCATAAACGTTGCCAATCATTTGATTTACGATGTACGCACGTAGAAAAGCTCTTTCAAATTTAGACTCTGTGTTTTATTGTTGTTTAATTCATAGTCAATGAACATTTGCTTTGCTGTAAGTAAAGTGCATAGACAGACATCTTTTATTTTTTTCTTCTTTTTCCTAATGTGCTTGGGGTTTCAAAAGGAACATATAAGAAAACTTATTGTTAATTTGGAAATCGTAACTGCGAAATTTAAACGATCAGTTTGAATGGTTAATGCGTGTTTTTCTTTTATTGACTACTTATTTGGTTACTTTTTTTTACAATTGTGGCTGAATTACCTTTGTACCAAGTACTCCACAAATGCGACAATTCCATAAACGGTCCAATATTTGAGCCATAGTTGCATTCTCTCCGGGCTGGCTTCATTTAGAGCGGCTAGCGTACAGGCAACTGGTAGCAGGATGGTCTAGAAGTATTATATTCAAATATAGTTTCTTAGTCAATGCTGGATTGGCTCCCTATTATAATATCGAAAAACTCACCACAACGATCAGTAAAGACGCAATAAAATTCCCAACCATCAATATATATGCGAGAAATAGGGACATTGCATAGAAGATCTGCTCCCGTCGGAAAGTTGTCACCTCTTCCAGATTTCTCCATCTTAAAATAAGATCAGTAGGCTCAGCTGTTTCGGAAACCATAGTTCGCCTTTACGGAATTCTATTGCAATATTCTAGTAATGAATTCTCATTACAGTAAAGCTTAAGTTCTCGGAATCGGTAAGTCGTTATTTTTAACGGCTCGGTCAAGACCAAACCTTATCTTTATGAATATCAAGGTAATTGTTCTGTCATCTATACGAACTTGTAAATTCCAGGCACTATTAATGGAACTTCGTATATTCAAATTTCTATGGTTGGGTCTCACATTAAGTTACTATTGGGCTTCTCATCGTAAAGAAAATTGCAGACAACAATGTTGATTCTGCTCATATTGACATCAGACCATTCATTTATCAGACGAACTCGGACTTGTTCCTTTTTTGGAGCTGAAATAGTTCAGCCTGTTGATATTCGAATATAAACCAAGATTCCCAGCACTACTAAGGCTTTCTACCCCTTGTACCTATTAGGAATACCGAATGCATCGATGTAACGGAACTGCTACATATTGGACAAAAGACTAAATTTGGGGAACTTCTCAAAACAACTTTGGTACCAAGTTCGTTATTTCGATTTAGAATCCGATTCAAAAATATGTTGTATCCATCATTGTGCTAATGTTTATGAAGTACTTTCACTTTGTCCAGTTTTCAGCATCTAACCTGCTACTGTCCATGCGGTTCTCAATCGTTCGAAGAATGATGCTGACTTCCGGGCTCCGTTAGGCGCATCCGGAGAAGTTCCTTCTTTAGGTGACGTAGTGACGGCTGTACTGGTCGAAGATGTGTTTTTTGGTTTTGAGGAATACTGAAACATGCGAAGCTTTCATTTACTTCAAATTGTTTTTCCAGTGCTAATTATTAGCAGATGTTTTCCTAGGGTTCATGTCAACTAGTTGATTTTAACGCTAACTTTAAAAATGGGTGGTTTTGTTCAAGAATTTTACGATACTATGCATACGGACGGAAACCTCACTGGTTGAATTAAAGGTGAGGCGGATTTTTCAAAAATAAATTAGTAGAATCATTGAACAACAATACATAAACAGCTGTGCGTTCGAATAATCGTGACCAGAGATGGTTATCCGGCTTTTGCCGGCTTTTAATTTTAAGCGATAACTCTGCCAAAAATTAATATTTTTCACTAATTTTGGTTTTAAATTGTAGGTATCTGTCTATTCTACGGAACTGAA